>JAXGGA010010956.1:0-44565 GCA_038373865.1 Uloborus plumipes
ATCTCTATTTTTCAAAATTTTCAGGGAAGAAAAATCTTTAAATTTATCGTTTGTGCAAGTTATTATTTTGGCGCGCTTTTCCCCAAAGTAAACAAACGACACAGCCGCCATTGTGTCAGTTCTGAATAAGTGCTTGGAGTGTCTATCATCTATGTCTATGTAAGTTGATTCGACATAAGTATCCTTAATACCATTTTACTTCAAAATGCCGTTTTACTGCAAAAACTTTGAAAACGCTCTCCTGAAAAGTCGTGTTTTGCAGATATGCCGTTGTTCATTTCAAGCCGCGATATGTGCTACGTAAGGAAAAAAACGTTAAAGAATAATTAAACACTACCCAATATAAAAATACTATGCAATTAAATTATGTGTTTAGTACCAATGATACCAATATAGTAAAAACGTTACAAAAATATGACGAATCATATTATTTACTTAGATTAGTAACTATCTTAAATCATTGAAAAAAAAGAAGGTTTGACACATTTAAAACCTACTTACCTACCTATTACATAAGAAAAAAAAGTCAAAATAATAAGAAAACAATACCCTATATAAATATACTATGGTTTTAAATTATGTGCTTAGTTAAGTACCTGAGGTACACTATAATAATAAAGTTACAAAGAACAACCACAAATGAAGAACAAATACTAACAATGCAGAAATAAGGAAGACAAAAGTTAATAGAAAAATCCTACAAAACAAATTATATACCTGAATATCAAAGACAAACACGAAAACCGTTTCGTGATCTGAGCCATGTGGCAAGAGGCAAGACTCTCGAGGCTAGAGCAATTGTGAACCGGCGCTCTCTACACAGTTGCTAAAAAATAATTTTAACGGACCACATCTCTCGAGAAGAATGGAAACTAATCCACATTAAAAGGCAAGAGCAACTGCTTGATTGTCAACCATTGAATGTAGAGGGCGCCTCCACAATTGCAAAAGCTTAGCAATACTATTTATGAGAGTCATCTCTCGAGAAGAGAGGAAACTAATTCTTTTCGTAGAGTTTATTCCTATAGCCTAAAGTCTTCCTGGATAAATGGACTATTCAACACAAAAAGAGTTTTTCAAATCGAACCAGTAGTTCCTGAGATTAGCGCGTTCAAGCAAACAAACAAACTCTACAGCTTTACATTATTAGTATATATAAACGCTAAAACATTTCAACCACACCCTGTCTACTCTATAACATTCCGTAAAAAGGCCTCCATTGATTCAGTTGGCTAGATTTCCGTGCTAATATATTGAAAATATGGAGTTCGAATCTCCGCTGGTCAAAAAACGTAATTTTCTTTATCTAAACTATGATCCTCATTTAAACGCGTGTATAGTACACTAGGTGGCCAAAAGTATCCGGACACTTTCAAAAATTCACATTCTTACATATAGCTCGAGAAATAAGTGATCAATTGTTCTTTAACTTTAGTCATACAAAATATAGACTTCACCGAACATTTCCAAGTTGAAATTAAATTACCCTTGAATTTGGGGGACGACAAGAAGGGGGTTGAAAGAAAAACCGCTTTTTGACCATAACTCTTCGAAAATAGCTCGGAATAAGCTATCAATTTCAGTAATTAATTAGCATACTATGTATAATTACTGTACAAATTTTTATGAACGTACCACTCTTACTTCTGAAGATATGAAACATTTTTGAAAAAACGGCAATTTTATTTGAAGGGTTTTTGCTCATAACACGCAGAGTTTTTGATCAAACCTTATCACAACTTCAGGAAAGATGACAAAATACAAGAGAAAGAACATACTAAAGCGGTAAATAAAAATATTAAAAATTCGATGAGATATGAACGTTAAAAGGAAATAATTTTTCACGGCGCATGCGCGAACGACAGAAATTTATAACTACAAAAATATTGTAGCCTGATTTATACTGCATCTTATAAAAAAAGTTCCAGTTGAATATCATGAAAAATGAAAAAGATATCAGCGATCTAGTGAGCTGTATTTCATTCAGTCGCAAACAATACATAAATAGTGAGGGGTTGTCCACAAATAGTGTGGTGACAATCGATCATTTTTTTTCAATGTTAAATTGTATACAGTTTGAAAATTTATATTCGGCATAGAAGTCACATTTCGTCTGTTCGGCCAAAAAGACCTTATACGTACGTTTCCAATAGTATCCGAACACCCTCTGAAACGTTGGTTTTGAAAGACGACGCAATAACCTTTAATTTAAAAATAGCTCTTTGTGGACAGACCCTCACTATTTATGTATTGCCTGAGAATGAATGAAATACAGCTCACTAGATCGCTGATATCTTTTTCATTTTTCATGATATTCAACTGGAACTTTTTTTATAAGATGCAGTATAAATCAGGCTACAATATTTTTGTAGTTATAAATTTCTGTCGTTCGCGCATGCGCCGTGAAAAATTATTTCCTTTTAACGTTCATATCTCATCGAATTTTTAATATTTTTATTTACCGCTTTAGTATGTTCTTTCTCTTGTATTTTGTCATCTTTCCTGAAGTTGTGATAAGGTTTGATCAAAAACTCTGCGTGTTATGAGCAAAAACCCTTCAAATAAAATTGCCGTTTTTTCAAAAATGTTTCATATCTTCAGAAGTAAGAGTGGTACGTTCATAAAAATTTGTACAGTAATTATACATAGTATGCTAATTAATTACTGAAATTGATAGCTTATTCCGAGCTATTTTCAAAGAGTTATGGTCAAAAAGCGGTTTTTCTTTCAACCCCCTTCTTGTCGTCCCCCAAATGCAAGGGTAATTTAATTTCAACTTGGAAATGTTCGGTGAAGCCTATATTTTGTATGACTAAAGTTAAAGAACAATTGATCACTTATTTCTCGAGCTATATGTAAAAATGTGAATTTTTGAAAGTGTCCGGATACTTTTGGCCACCTAGTGTATAATCTAAACTTATTGCAAGATTTTAACTTACAGAATTCTGTTGTTAAAAAATAAAAAAAAACTTCATTTATTACAGATTGCTTTAATGTGCAGACTCAGGAGATGGACGCTCACTAGTCAAGTTTATAAGAGCCTCGTGCTCAGCGCCTGAAAATTTCATAACTTAAAGTATGATTTAAAATTTATTTTTTTACCGCTATCGTCAAACATAAATGAACAAACATAAATGATTGACTGTTTTCAAAAAATAAAGTCAACTGACTGCTGTTTCGGCCTTGTTACGGCGGCATCGGTCTGGAATAGTAATTAACCGAGGTGGAGTTAGATGTCCTCCCACTGAAGCTGAGATTACCATCAAACCGATAGCTTCGAGCTTCAATGCAATAAAATATGCCTTTCAGCCCAGTTATTGAGTGCACAAGCGAAAGTCCGAAACTAATTGTGCTTCTTAACTCGTAAGATCAGAAATGTCTCAAGTTAATAGCCCTTGTAGTAAAGTAAGATTGTAGTATTAACAATAGATGTGATATTTACAAACCAATTTTTTGTTAAGTGAAATTTCTTCAGATAATAAAAAATTAATAGCTTCTAAAATATTGTTCCTTAAGATTTCATTATGTAAAAAGGTTTTGTTGCTATGAAACTACAAAAGGAAATTTTGAAAAGGCTAGGACTTATATAAGAAGATGTTGAACCACTATTAACTGAAAAAAAATGCTAAATAAGTAAAAATCTTAAACAAAATAACTTGTTTCAATCAAATTGAAAAGAAATATTTAAAAAAAAGATACAAAGTGAAATTACATTAAGTAAGAAGTGACACTATGTGACGGGTGGGCTATCTATTTCTTTATTTTTTCTGTAGTTTTTTTTTTTTTTTTTCATTCTTTTTATTTGTCTTACCGGTTATAAGTTACGCTTCAGGCCTATAATTATTTCTGTATTGCAAAACAGTTTTCTGAATTTTTTTAATAGTACTACGTTAAAAGTATTTTCATAAAGTTGACAAATTTGGTTTTGCAAATTCCATCAGAAAATAATGCACGGCATAAAATATATGAATAAATGTATTTTGTCATTTGATTGAATTAAGGCAACTTTGTTAAGGATGTTAAAAGTGTGCCTGTGTTAAAAGTGTTAAATTTATGCCTGCGGAAAAACTTTCCATCGAATAATTTAGTGACGCCAGAGAAATAATTTATAAAATGTTGAACAAAAACTTAAAGATGTTTGAATATATTACTCAATATTTTATTCCATGTATTAAAAAAAAGCAACGAAAGAAAAAACCCGTAAACTTAACATTTATGGGGACTTAATCAGAAAAATATCATTTTTTAATTCTAAAATGACCTTATTTCAACAGTTTTAGATTTAAGAGGCCTCGGAACATTTTATTTTATGTATTCATTTTTTATGATGTAAATTTTTTGTTCTAACATCATATCATTAATATCTTGATGATCCGTTTCTTTCCACAGTGATTTTCATTTTTGTACATTTGCGCGTGGTTATACATAAGTGCAGTATACGTTTTGGTAACATTATTGATAACTATACATTCTTCTTGATTTAATATATGTTCCTTAGCATAAGCACATTTAATTATGCTGGTTTCTAATTTTTCTTTTAGTTTATTTAACAGACAGATAATGAAAAGAGAACTAACACAAATTATTTAAGCATTAATTTAACCTTTCACTAACACTGCTGTGCACACCATAATTTTTACACTCAGTTTTCTAATGCTTGTAGAATCAGTTGCGGTAAAACAAAACGTGAGGTCAATTGAAACAAGCGCTATTATCTCACTAAATAGTTCATTTTGAAACAAAATTTTTGGTATATGAAGATTGTTGTAGATGAGATTCTGATAGCTCTATATGTTTTCCAGCAATTTCATAGGTGTCATCTTTTTTAACGATGATACTGTGATATATTTTTTTAAAAGGTTAGTAATCTTAAATGTTCCTCTAAAACATTTAAGATTACTAGCCTCTAAAATATTTAAGTCCCTCTCTTCCAAAGTATCGAGGGACGAGAAGTAACTAATTTATACTACACTCCAAAGAATGAACTGTTGTTTTTACAGCATAATACTGGCAGCCGAGGTTCTAATTTAAAACTAAAATCCACAGTAAGAAATTAACACTAGCAATATTACAGTTTGTTACTGTAAAGTTAATAAGTTTGCAGTTCATTGCCCTAAAATTTAGCTGTATTATACTGCAAAAACTACAGTATAGTACTGGCAGCAGAGGTTCCAGATTAAAACTGTAAAATGCACAGTAATAAACTTAAATTAGCAGTTTTACAGTTTATTACTGTAAAAGAGCAATTTTACAGCTACGTACTGTAAAAGTAGCAATTTCAGTTTATTACTGTAAAATCAGCAGTTTTGCAGTTCATTACTAATATAAAATTGACTTTATTATGCTGCAAAAACTACATTCATTTTTTATAGTGTAGTTTTACTTTCACGAGGAATGTTATTAAAAACATCTATTTATTTATTTATTCCATCTTCCTATCTGTTTTTGATGCTCAATTTCAGTGCTTCCATTCACCTCATAAAAATTGATAGATTCAAGTATCATCATTCACTCATGATTGTTAAGAAAGGTTAGTTTTGCATATCCATTTAAAACATTTTCAAAATTTGTTCAAAACTTTAGAAGGAAATTACATTTAGACCTTTCCAATAAGGGTAATAGAATTGAAATTACCTTTGATAGGATTAGTATCGGCAGCGAAAGTGAATCTCTTCTAAAAGGAACCCAATCACATCAAAAGCAACCTGCAGATGATTGGATAAGACAGCTTTGGCTACTACTGTTAACTAAGAATGACAGAAACAGGAATCCGCACTTCCTAATACGAACTTCGGACGCTGAAAAATCAAAGCAATGTTATACTTTTCAAGTCATACTGCTGATAAGATCGTAGAGTAACACTGTTGGGTTTGATAGGTCTTAAGTAATTGTAATGTTCCATTTTAATAATATGTTCAAGTAATGAGCTGCAACCTAAGTTTATTATAATTGTCTACAGAAAAAGAATGAATATCATACAGAGTCAGCTCGGGTAAAAGGAAATATAGGGTAAATGGAAACAAATTCTATTAAAATCCTTTTTGGGAATTTTTGAAACCAAACTGTTGTTGACTGCAAATTAGGTAGCATACAAAAGGCATTCAGGGATTTCTGCGGGTTTACAAACAATTGTTTATGTACCATTGTTTATTAAAGATGACAACGTTATAAAATTAAGTTTGGTGACCTTACATTTTCCTCTTATCAGGTCTTCTAACGCAAAGTAACTGGTTTCAAGTAGTTTTATTTATCCTGAAGAAGATTACTAAAATCATTTAGTGACGAATGCCCCCTTCTGAACTACTTTTGATTTGCAATTTATGTGATTTTATTTACCCTATTAATGCTGAATTATCTGATAAGTAGAACCAACTAAGTCTGTCTAGCTTCTTAACTTTAAGCGAGAGAATTTTGATGTAAGTTTCCCCCCTTAGTGAGCAGTTTCCATAAATTTAGAATTAAAAAAAATGCACACCAATTTTCTTTTTAACTGATTTCAGCTTAGATTTGGAGGTTTCAGACAGTCACATAAAACCTATGAACCGCCAAGGAATCGTTGCTGTAGAATTTTATAAGCTTCTTTACTTATTGGGTGTTCAGTGTGATTGCCTTCATCAATACACGAGGAGATAAATCACAGGTTCTGTTAGCCCCCTAATTTTTGTGGTAAACGTAAACATGGTTTGATTCGCTAACAAACAGCTATAAAATGAAACTTTTTACATAAAATTACTCTCAGAAAATGTGGTCTTAGATGAAATGCAGGAAAAGATCAAAAGTTAAAGCATTAAAAGTATTCTTCCATTTGCCTCATTTGACCCACATTAGTTGACAATCATGCGTTTTGCATAAAGAATATCAGAAATAAATTAAAACATAGGGACTGCGTTTGTTAACATACATATGAGTGCAACATAGCGTGACGGTATGTTTTGCTGAAGAAGCTAGGGAACCAACAATGCAGTTGATCTTTACCATAACTGTGTTACTGATTCTACATGACAATATCAATATAAATTACAAATCTACTCGGGATAAAGCAAAAAACATGCAGTACATATTGGAGTAAGCAAATTAGTTTAAAACAAACAAACAAAAAATATATTTAAAGTAAAACAAAGGAAAGGCAGTAAAGCACATGAAGGGGCATGTCAGGCCCTTCATTTAGGGGGGGGGGCAGGGGGGGTCAATTCCCCTCCTGACTTTGCGAAATCAATGTATTTACATATAAGTTGGCGTGGTTTTTTATGTTTCCCGATGAAATTGCATTGTGTTTGGACCCTTTGCCTCCCCCCCCCAAAAAAACATGAAATGATGTCCCTGGGGCAAGTGGATTCAGGTGACACGTAACAATCTTAGTTTTACTTAAATTTTACCATGGATGAAGGTGTTAAGGCAATATTTTTTTTTTCGAAAACTCTTTCCAGAAATTAAAAACATTGTCACACATCGCCTTTATTCACTTGTCCCTTCAACGGTGTATGTGAGTTAACACAATTGAACATACACTAATTTGAATTTGTGTAAGTCAGCGAAATTTAAATGTCACATATCACCTTTATCCACTTGCCCCTTCACATAAAACTTGATATTTTTTAGGAAAAAAAGCATATTTATGAAGGTATGGCTTGACGTAAATTATGTGATGGAAGAGAGGGTTTTAAAAACTTTGCAAACGGAGTGTAATGTGAAACAAAAGCATTTCTCAAGTGACAAGTTGAATTAAGTGCTTTTAGAAAGCTTTGTTCAGAAAGGTTTTTGAAACGCGATATTAATGATTAATAAATCCATTTTAATTAATGCGAATAAAAAAGTATTAAAATTAATGCTGCAAGAATTTCACAAAAGGGTGCTCAAATATCAAAAAAAAAAAAAAAAAATACATAAATAAAGTGTATCAATAAAAATTATACACTGGGCGGAATTTTTTTTCTAGCTTACTTAGAGAATTATTTAAGGGATATGTACTACTACTTGACTTTGTTTAAAATGTCAGTACAGTAGCGTCCATAGATTTAGGTGCGCTCCTCCGCAAGATTTGTAAGTGCGCCCCCCTCCCACATTAAAAAAATCCATGTAACTCAGTGTTATTTTTCTGGATTGTGCGCCTCATCAAACTTTGTTAGTAGATTTATCACCGGTTTTGTGTCATTCAAAATAATGGATATAGCATAAAGGAAATAATAACGACGTTTGGAAAAAAAAGGAAATAAAAAAGTAGCACCCCGTGACAAAAAGTACTACCCTCTCAAAATTTTAAAAAGTAAGTAAAATATACCAAAAGATACGGTTTGAATAGTAAAAAAGATTAAAAAAAAAGCGCGCGATGTCTGCTTTTGGGAAAAATAATGCAAAGAACTCATAAAAGGAAGCAGGACAGGGGGGGGGGATTTTACATCTGCCCCAGGTACCAAAAAGACTGAATGTCAAAACCCAATTGCAAGAACTCTTAAACGAGAAATAGCAAGTTTTAAAGCGCATGTTAATTTTCTTCATTTGTTTCGACCGCCAATCATATTTTTAAAGAAATAGATACATAAAAATGTTTCGTAGTTTTCTTTAACCAAATAATATTTCTCTCACGCATTTAGTTTGGCGTCTGTGGAACAAGATATCCGAAAATGTGCTAAAATTCAACAAAACATCAGATAGCTCTATCCACGTTTTTTTTTTTCAAAAATTGGTCTCCGAAGTGCGCAAAATTCCACGTACTTTTTCATGTTTCTATGCCTTACCATTTTTTCATTCTGTGATTCACGCACCCCACGCACACAACACACACACACACGCACACAACACACACACACACGCACGCACGCACACACACACACACGCACGCACGCACGCACGCCCCCCACGCACACACACACACACACACACACACACACACACACACACACACACACACACACACACACACACACACACACACACTAACAAACCTAGATTATCAAATATTGATATGCATAAATAGTCAATGAGTCCAGTAAAAGGGAACTCAATTGTAAAATTCTCTACTGTTTCGATACAAGCAAATAAGGAATAAAAATGATATTTTAAAAATGCTCTTCAATGGTTTATTTAAAATTGTGCATGATGAATAAATAGAAATGCTTCTGACCCGAAAGTGTGAAACGATAAGGGAACATTTACTGAAAAATGCATTTTGCAGTTTCCCCGCAGTGTATTAGCATGTTTCTTAACAGAATGTTAAATTACCTCCAGCGATATGGAAGTTCTCGTTTTCCAAAAATAGATCGGGGCAAAAGAAATGCAATGACGCAAATGAAAGAAAAAAGACGGAACACTCTTAATGATACGTTTTATATAAATACAACATTTTTTGTAATTTCAATCGAAATAAATTCAATTTGTTTCTTGAAAAATATAGGAAGCTGTAAAAGTTTAAACAAAAACGTGTAGTTCTTTTGAGCATACTAACAATACGCAGGAATAGAAATATTTTAAACACTTTAACCAACTACTGTTATAAGAAATGGAATTCAAGTTTTAAAATGTTAGATTTTCCTAACATATGCTTTTCTTTCAATTAACCCACCATATTTAGTTAAAGTCAGTTAATTAAAACTGAAGGAAAGTGTAAATGAAATACTTGTATAAAAATAAAAAATAAATCCAAGGTACAAGATTATATGGTTAAATTTTTCACTACTATACCATATTGTTATATCAGTTTTATATAAACAGGTACGTGGTTTAAAAATGCTTTATGAACCAAACAATGTTATGTAGGATAGATTAAGTATTTGATAAAAAATGCTCAATTTGTAGACGGATAAGTTTCAGAAGAAAACTGTGCACCATGTTAAAATATAGCAGTTCCCAGTGTAGCAAAAGTAAATTTGTGAGTAGATCGATTATATCATGTATATGTAATAACATGTAAATGACTTTGCAGGAAAAAATATCGTATCAAAATCATACATATCATGGCATGCTAACAGCAAAGCATGTAAAACAAGAATTACCCGCAGTGTATGCTTTCATGCATTATCAAATTTATCCCTAAAAGACTATTGAGAAAATTATCGCAAAGATCTTGTAAATATCAAAATGAATTTCTTATTTGGACACATAGTTTTAAGTCATATATGATTTCACCAAACATTGCTTTTAAAAGTAAGCTTTAAATATTAACGATGGTTGCAATAAGTTTAGAAAATGGTATGAGTATTCATAAAACCATACTTACTAACATAACATATTAACACAGTTTATATTAACTAAAAATATGTAAAAATGTATGATTATTTATTCTTACCAGGAAACAAAACGTTGAAGTATACATTTTAACTACATAATTTTATAAAATAAGACAATGTAAGTATTTTCAGTTTATTTTCCTTTAAAAGTAGTAATGTTTATTCATAACACTGAAAATAATCTAAATACCCTATAGATGAAAATATAGCTTTGACTGTAGCTTATGGAAGATAATTGATAATTTTCCCTATCCCCTTCTGACTAACTTCTAGACTAGAAGTATCTATTCCGTACGGTGCAGCATGGCCTCAAACTGTAATAAAACATTCCTTCTGTGTGTTGGAAACTTTCTGTACCTAAACTAATTCAGAAAGTTTACGCGCTCCCCATAGTATCGACTGAGCCTTACGATGCCCCAAGACTGCACATCTCCAAGTTATTTCAGGAAAGAATGGCCGTAACTTTTATCATCGTTTCGCCATTGGGTCTTAGGTATGGAGCAGTTTACGCACGCGGCCTTACTTGGAGAAAATAAAAAGAAAGGGAACTTCTTCAAGAAGGAAATGTTTCTCCAAAAGATGCAGTAGAGCAAAAAAGTTACTCGAGCCGTAATCTGATACATACAACGTTGCTTTGCAGCTAAAGTATTACGTTGAAATAACATCTGACTGTTATTTTTTTTATAATGTTCTTAACGTCAGCCATTAAAAAACTTATTCTTGCGATTTTTTATTATTATTATGTTTGCGATATTAGTTTGTGATGATTTCAAACAAAAAAAATTAATAAATTGAATCTATTTTTCAGAACTGATCAATTTAAAAAGTATGTCTTGGAACGCACTCATAAAAGTGCATACAGGATTTTAAAAAATGAATTTATGTTTTTCTAAAGACGCAGTAGAGCAAAAAAGGTGATCGAGCCGTAATATGATACATATAACGTTGCTTTGCAGTGAAAGTACTATGTTGAAACAACATCTGACATTAATTTTTCTTATAATGTTCTTAATGTCAGCCACGTTACAAAACTTATTCTCGTAATTGTCACCATATGTTTGCGATATCAGTTTGTTAAGTCTTGAAAAATAAATAATGAATAAATTGAATATATTTTTTAGAATTAATAAACTTCTAAAAATATTTCTTGGAACCAGCTCTTAGGATTTCATTTATATTTTTTAAAATGCATTTCTGTTAGTTCTGATTGTTTGTAAATTCGAAACAATAAAGTAAGGCATAAGACTTTGAACAGTATCATAAGCTTCCCAAATATGAACGAGCTTCAACATAGCTGATAAGGTAATAAATTCGGGGCTGTGCAGTGGCAAGTCACGTGTCATTGAATACATTTATTCAGATCATTTATATCAGTTATATTTTTTTCATATATTTCTTTTATAATAAAAGTGGTGTAGCTCAAAATTTTAAAAATGCGGATTTGTTTGCTTAAAGTTTGTTAAAGATTACATATTTAGTCACTTTTTTAGTATAAAAGTGAGTCAAAGTGCTTTTTCTAACATTAATATCTAACGTCTAATAGTAGCTGAAAAGTATATTGTTCCCGAGGGAAAGAAATTGCAAAATGTTTTACACAAGCAGGCATGTTAATTCATTTACAATTAATTACACCATTTTACAATGAGCAACACACATATGAGGCGGTTAAAAGCAATTAGATGTTTGTAAACTATCTGAAATTTTCAGTAAAACGCATGCGAAGTTCAAATCTTAGAAAGGAGGATATATATATATATATATATATATATATATATATATATATATATATATATATATATATATATATATATATATATATACCGGTTGACTATGAGCCCCCTCCGTTTTTTCGTTGGTTAAAAAGTGACACAGTGGCAAACTATCTGGCACAGCCTGAACTGTAAAAAAAGTTCCTAAAATATTACGGCAAAAGTTACTGACATCCATGTTGCCAGTTACTTTTACTGTAATACCCTATTTTACTGTAACATTTTAGGGTAGAAAAAAATGAGAGTTAAAAAACGCGAGAGGCAAGGATCGAATTTGGAACCCTACATACTTTGCTATCCACCACACCAAATGGCCCATAGCCGCAGAATGGAAATAGGGGTTCGCACAGTAAGTCACGTGGTGTATCAATTGAAGCTCTTTGAGGATAAAGGGGCTGAGTTACATTTTCAAAAATGAACACTCTGTACAATGGTAAGCAATGGGTACAGGTAAGCAAATAAAATTTGGTACATCAAACAGTAGATGTCAATAGACCAATTTCATACGCGCACTAATGACTAAACCAGAAAACAAACAAGCTGCAACAATAAAACCTTGAACTTAAACTTATTCGCAATTTCTGCTTTGTCACATAACTCCTTCATTTCCCAAGCCCTTCAATTGACTCTGTACTCCTTTGTTTTCATTGGTGCAATTTACTGTAAAAAATTTCTGTACTATAAACACTATATTTTACTGTAGTTTTTACCATAAAAGTTTCCTGAATTTTTAAGGCTACAGTGGACAAATAAAATTGATTTTTTTCAATTATTGATTTATATGTCTAAAACTTTGTGTGCTTGTATTATTGTATATTTACGACATCTAAAAGCATAAAAAACACAAATTAGTGCAAAAACAATGAAACTTTGAATTTCCACTTAATTTTCAATCATTAGGCATGATGGCACAAAACAATGCATTATATACAATGTTTTATGATATAGTTTATAAAAGATGGCTGAAAATAAAATTTTCAGTAGAAAAAATCATATAAATTTTCATTTTCAGCCATCTTTTATAAACTATAACATAAAACATTGCATGTAATGCATTGTTTTATGCAATCATGCCTAATGATTGAAAATTAAGTGGAAATTCAAAGTTTGAAAAAAAATTGCGACCCCTGGAACATTTTGAAATTTTGTTAAAAAATATTTAAATTTGAAATTTGAAAAAAAGTATTCATGGTTTTTGCACTAATTTGTGTTTTTTATGCTTTTAGATGTAGTAAATATACAATAATACAAGCACACAAAGTTTTAGACATATAAATCAATAATTGAAAAAATCAATTTTATTTGTCCACTGTAGCCTTAACAGTGTGTGTGTTTACTCTCGGCCTAACTTTTCCGTGAGCAGAGAATAGTACCATCCATTGTCGAATAGATAAGCGTTTCTTCTACCATTAGTATTTTTGTCTCCGTTTTTTTTTTTTTTTTTTTTTGGCTCTTAAACCATTTGCTTCTTGTAACTTCATTTCACGAAAGATTAAAAATATCATCCGCTTTGCTTCGTTGTACAGAAGAAATATAATTTCTGCCATGAACACCCCATAAAAGATCAGATGTAAAATTCCGACTATCGCTACATAGATTCTCGGCAAATATTCATGAAAACAGTGTATTATACAAACACAACACATTTTATCTTTTCACAAAGTGTCTCACTCTGAAATCGATGAAAAACTATAATAATTTGACTGGATTTAAATAGAATTTAAAAATATTTTGTTAGAAAAGTAAACAAGAAATAAGTAAATTTAAAAGAAAAGATAGAGGTTTTCTCGAAAAAATTCAATTTATTCTTCCCCGGAAAAACGCAGGAATAACACGCCCAACGTGTGGGTGGTATGTTGGGTGAATAATTTACGGAATACAAAATCAAGCCGCATTGCTATTTTATTTATCATTCAGTCCGCTTGGAGTTTTTGCAGTATTCCTTCAGCGTCAGTGAAAGAAAAATAACGTTCATTCTACTCAAAATATTCAAAGTTGGAAAAAAAGCTAGAAATTACAATGTTATTGCGACGTCTTTTGCTTACTTTTGTTCCAATTTAAGTCTATTATTTCGCCTCCGTAACATTTGTGCGGCCGTAGATATTTTGATATTTTAATATGTATGACATAAAAGAGAAAGCGCTTCGCATTTCGTGGAAACCAATAAAATGATGAAATACTACTTCCAAAACTCTCATAAAGACTCAAATAAAATGTAGATGCCCTAGCTTAAAGAAATAGTTTAAACGATACACTCGATGTAGATTTACGTAATGTACTTTCTTAGAAATCTAGTCAGGATTACGAAAGCAAGTAAAACAATTTTTTATGCTTTCACTTTTAGTAGCAAAATACGAAATAAAAAGATTTGAAGGAAGACGTAATAGCGTCATATAACAAATTCTTTTCTCGTCATAGAAGTATGGAAAAGGAACAAATACTTGTATATTTATTACTTACAGACGCAAAAATTTCAAATAATGATAAAAAAAATCAAATTTACTGAAATTTAAACTGACTGAAAATACGAATTTTGCACAGAAATGTTACTAACAAGGAAGTTGACATTTGCCAAAGCAAAAAAAAAAATGTCTCACTGTAACATGTAGCAATGAATTTAAAATGACTGAAGATGACATTTATCGGAGTTAGAAATAACTTTTTTTGAGATAATTCCTTTGTCAAAGTCTCAAACGAAATGTATGTATTACAGTATTTTTTTTTATTAATTAAGCATTTACACACATTTTTCTGCTTTTTCAATATATACTTGCAGAATGTAAGTTTATGTTTACCTAATAGGCATTTCTAATACTGACTAAATGATAAGTCTTAACTAAATATGAGCTTGCAGCACATTGTATGCAGCATGGCATTCACGTGTAAAGGACATTTTATTAAGAGCTATGTACTTCTAAATGGTTATTTAACATGCTAGCTGAAATGTCAGTCACCGGTGGCTGACCCTGAATTTTTCTTTTTGGTCGTGCTAGTCAAAAGCTTTTCCACTTAACGAAGCGAAAACGACGAAAATCGGCGGGTAATACTACAGCAATATATACTGTGCGTCTGTGAATGCCGCGCTTAGCAATCGCGAACCATTTCATTCAAAAAAGGGGTAATGGGTTGTGAGTGGGAATTTTTCGAAGTTTTTAATTTAAAACTTGCATTTTTGCGGCCCAATACTTCCGAACTGCGCTCTTAGCCCCTGATTGGGATTTGCTTATAAATACGCGTGTGAGATTTGTAATTGCTACATATTACATGGGATACCTGATTCGTCCACCACTAAAGTGCATCTTAAGTCTGTACTTCATTTTGAGCATTTTTACACTTGAAAGTCTGCATCTAGGATGAACGGTTGCAAAAATAAAGGTCTTGCAGATTAAAACGGAAAACACTGTGTATTAGAATATGTGAGTATTTATTTCTTTACTGTTAAATGAAACGGCAGAAAAGGCAAAAATCGGGAAAATAACGGAGGAGTTGCGATTTTTCGTCCGGAAGAAAAAACATGTCAGAATTTTTGCCCCGTGACAAGTTGATCCCTCAACATTGAACTTTGCTTTCCGCACTTATTTGCTCTACGAACACTCATATATACGGTAATTATTTTAGTGAAAGTGCATATAATTCTTAAAACTCATCGAGCGATCGTTCGAAAAGTGTCTAACACGTTGTGATTTTTTTTAAATGTTGAGGTATGCCACTATTGTCGCTAGTGAGCTATATTAATGTACACTAACTTCAGTTACTCGATTACATTTACCCCCCCCCCTCTAAGTATACAGGTAATCTTACTTTAAGAAAAATCGCTCTAAATTGCTTTAATTTAATAGAAATCTTAAGAAAACAAACATGAAAATCCTGAATGTCTTATATTGGTGATTCTCTGTAAACTAGTCATTTTCCATACACAATCTGTGTTCTGATGTTTATTTGAAATGTTCGTATAGTTATAATATTGCTCTGTAAATGAATCTATTACTTTGGCTGGAAAGAGGGGAAATTGAAGTGTGTTTTTCTGATAAATCATGTCAGGGGGCCTGTTCCCTGCCTAGTATAACAAGGCAGGGGACTGTACCAGGAGACCGTGTATTTGCACTTAGTTGCGTAATATTTGTAAAATTATTGGAACATATTTTGTTGCAAAACTACTCATACATGTAGACACAAATCATGGACATAATAAATAATGTGTCTCATCATTAAACTAATTAACAGTAATGAATTCTCTTACCAGAGGACTGTTTTCGTAAAGACCAATATGCATAGTACTTTCATCACTGTGTCTCTGAAACTAAGCAAAGTGGCCTTTTAACACATTTCTCAGTAATTTCGATAAATTCACACTTTTTTTCTGTTTTCTCAGACTTTTTCTGCTGCAGCTTTAAAATTGGTGGCAGGGAATCTCAAAAAACTAAGGACAGAACTTACATGACAATATTAAGTTTTAGAAATACTTAATTAGACACTTTTTCATTAAAACATATAGCTGCATTAGTCAATTTTTAGATATTAATTGCCAAATATGCACTGTTAATAGGTTTTTAGAAATATCGCTTATCAATGTTGGACTATACAATTGGGACAGCCAGGGGACTGTGTGTTTAGGACTTAGATAATTTCTAGAAAAAACAATTAAATTGTTACCGCTCCAAATACAATTGGCCTACAAATTATTAATGCTTTGCTTGAATTAAGACATATGGGTGATTCTACGCTATTTGAATTCAGACGGCCAATGAAAAAACTTCATGTAAAACTGATTTTATTAATGTTTTTGTATGCTTAAGCATTAAAGACTATTATCTTTTATATGGACCACCTAATTAATTCACTACAATTATTTTATTTTAGCATTTATAGCTGAAAATAGTCTTAAATGTATACTCCCCTGGCTTGTCCAAATACTAGTTTTTATACAAACATGTTCGACATTCGATATTTGCTAATTTGGAAAAATGTTTTTTGCCATAATCATACACTTACATTAACAGAGAAACATATTTCATCAGTAAACATTGAAAAAATATTTATTATTACTTAAAAAAATACACTTTTCAACGGGCCATATCAACAGTGTCACCCTCACCTGGCGAACTTCAAAGACTGAAATTTAGCATAAAAAATGCATAAGGATGATGTTGATTGCGAATAACCAATGTAATACTGAGTAAAGTTAAAAGCAAGCTAAGAGGTTTTTAAAAAATTCGAATATTATTGCATCGGTTCTCGTTGAAAGTGCCTCAAAGCGTACTGCGCCAGTCACTGTAGTATTTCCCCTGGTAAGTATAACTTTTTATATTTCATCGTTACATTATTGCGCGTATGTATAACGTAATGCTTCTTGTGTGCAGACATCACGGTTTACGTGTAGTTCTGGTAAGAAGAACGCGTGATATTGTTTTTATAGGTAATGTGTGATTTTGTCACTTCTCTGGCGTCATTCCCCTGGCAGTTTTGTTCCAAAAAAGGGTAAATATACATTAAAACTGTGTTATAAGCATAATTAATTTCATTTTTAATCTTAATTGCCCCCGTGAAAGCAATTTGAATGAACGCAAATAATGCGGGAAGTATTTTTATTTGGGATCTGCGGTGCGACTTGCATGCAACATGTCGTGTTTTCAAGATTGATTTTTTTTATTTCATTACAACGCGAAATTTTTTTTTTGAGTACAGGTCTTGTAGAAATGAGTCCATATTATGATTTTACACCGAAAAATAAGTGAAATAATAGTAAAACAAACCAGAATTTTACCAATAGTGTCACTCCCTTGGCAACGCATTTTCCCCTGGTATCGATAAACCCACCAAAAATTAAAATTTCGTCTGACCCTTACCACTACAATCATAAAAATAGCGGCTACTAGTGATATAATGAGTGTGAAATTAATAAGATTATTTTTTTTGGGGGACACAAAAAACGCATTGATCGTAGAATCACCCATATAACTCTTTTAGTACACTTTATTATTTTTAAAGTGCTCGTTCAGACACCCAATTACGAGTTTACAGAGAATCGCCCTCATAATTCATTCTTCCCTTTTACTGACCACCAAATAATGTATAAAATGAATGTATACACTTAAAAAAACTAACACCTAAAAATATACTTCAATAAGGGAAATCACTTATATCTGCGATAAAAAAATATGTACCCCGTTAATCCCAATAATGCTTTTTTTACTTCACTGACATTAAGCTTGTATTTTAGCTTGTCTCAAAATTGCTTCTCATACTAACACAGGTTGTTTATACGTGTGCTTAAATTTACATTTTGCGGATAAAGCACCGTAATACACCGAGTTTTTATTGTTTCCATTTATTTCAAAGAATATATCTCTCGCTTAAGAACTATGCGTTATTTTTAGTATGATCATTTTGCAGCAACGAAAAACGGCCGACTATATCTTAAAATTATTTTATGAATATAGCGATCCACATTTATTCAATGTATCTAAATCATCTTTTAAACATTAGCGTTTTAAGGAGCGACAGCTGCTTTTTAAGACTTAATGGGAATGCTTTTGCTTTGATAAGTTCTAAAGCGGCGTAGATATATGTTATCTTGTTTTTCTTTACAAAATGTTAGCGCTCATGAAACGGTGTTTTACTTTCCCCATTAGAAAAGTGCTTTATCGACCTTTTCCAGATGGTGCTTATATGCTTTGCTGTAAAAATCCCCGGATTCGCAGCGTTCTGTTTCAACTTTTTTTGCAGACTTCTCTTTTGCTGTAATTTTATTGAACTTGAGAGTTAGACGTTTATCTCAGAAATATTTAAAATTTTTGCACTGCAAAAAATCGGAATAGTTTACTAAAACAAGTTTTACGTAAATTTGCGATTATTTAAGTGGTTTGTTTTTATGTAATTTATGTTTGAGGCTTTCTGCTCCAATTTATTTAAGATTTATGTATGAAGAATTGCAGTTAGATTTGTATTAGGAACCAGCAATTTAAAGCTTTATTCAGAAATGATGCGATCGTATATTTTTAGACAAAGAAATGGCGTTTAAGTATCTATTAAAATTCACCACAATAATGCAGATTGATCTCTACAACTCGAAAAAAAAGCTCTATAATGTTTCGAAACATGTGTCTGAACTTTTTATACTCGATTTGTTACTCTAACATAAATAAACAAGTTTTAAACATCACATACGCTAGTTAGTACTCGTCTATATGTCTGCTTTGTTAGGCTGTCTTTTATAATCATCGATTGCTGGTTATTTTTCATGTTCTATATTTTAGCTAAAGTAAATACCAACAATAATCGGGTGATTATTTTAACTTTTAAACGTTTTTGTGCCACATTTTAAAATCTGTAGAGCAATAATTGCAATATTTCATGTATGTGCATTTTAACAGTTAAAACTCTTCACGTTTTGTTTTTTTTTTTTTTCAATTGCAAACAAATTTTTCTTCAGCATCCTTATTAACGATCAAAACATCAATTCAATCTCATTCGAAGTAGTAAAACTGAAGTAGTAAAAGCTGGAATTGTATGATCAGTTTTAAAAAAAAAAAAAGATTGAATTCTACTTAAATTATCCTCTAATTCAGGTCATTAACAAGCGAGCCCTAATGAAACGAACCTGTTAAATTGCTTAGCATGAACAAAAAAAAAAAGTTTTTAAATCCCTTTCCTTAATTTTGTTTTTTATACGTATTAATAGCTAAAATAAAGGAAAAGCGATTATGACCAAAATCTCGGGAGCAAGTTTACGAAAAACTTCACCGATGCCAAGCCAAACCACGTACATATCTAATAATAGTATGTTTTTAATTCCGTATCAGAATGTCATTGTTCAAATAACGGAAGTTAAAAGTTTAAACATAAGTGAAGGATGTCACAAAAAAAGGATATTTTTCGAATCAAATTTTTGCAATAAAGATCTTGATTTTAAGGTTGTCTAAACAAAACTCTCTCGGTTTTCATGCCCGCAAACTTTAGCAGCAGCCTCTGTAACTAGTTTTACACACCTCTCCACTGACTGAGTGTGGCAGGGAAATTTCAAGTAATCAAATTCTGGAAGGGTTTTTTTGTTCAATAGGGTTGAAATATTTTCTGTAGACATATTTGACAGAAGAGGTGGAAGTGTCAGCTTACAATTTGCCTAATCAATTTGTTCAGGATAGTCAATGGCTTTAAAGTTAATTGAAGAAAGCTTGAAAGCTCTAATGTGGCCCACTACCCCCGGCTCATTTCTGACTTTCAGTATCTTCCTGTAACCTAACTCTCTAATGTGTGCTCTCTGTCATCCATTATCATCGCCAGCATGAGATTCTCTGGATGGCAGAAGAAAGAGCTTTTCTGAATGACTGGATCGATTATTATTATTATTATTTTTTTTTATGTTGTCCTGAAAATGTCTGGTTGTTTGAATAATCTCTAATACGTACTTCAGACCATCTTTCACAGTGTTGTGTACTTTAATATTGAACCAAACAAGAGCGTAGGTCTTTACAATGCAATTTGCAAGGGTCTTCACTTGTCGGAGATATTTGGGAAACAAAATCTTAACACCCGGTTCACACAAGTTAACCATCTGGAATGGCTGAGGGGTCCAGGATTTTTAGCTGCTAATTCTGGATCACAGTTTCCTGTGCTGACTGCTTGAACAATGTCTAAAAGATTGATATTTCGGATCTTTACTGAGGTCAGTTTTATTTATTGTGATGGTAACTTCGGATTGAATAGGCACAAAATCAAAAACAGGATTTTTTTCACAGTAAGTCAGTTGCTTGCCAATTGGACCACTGAATGATGCTGACCCAGCCGATATCTCGTCTAAGTGCTCAAACAAATGTTTATAAGGAAGCTCATTAAAGTGTAACAAACAAAAAAACAAGGTTTAAAAAACAAGATGAGCAAACTATCAATGTAGTGACGTTAAGAAAACTTTGTAGCCATGTGATCTAAAAAAAAAACCCTCACCCGGCGCCCGCGCACGCGTCGATTAAGGGCTGCTCCATCCAATGCTGTCTGGAGGGGGTGGAATAAGGTTATAGGACAGTAACAAATATGTTTCAGGGCTACTTTAAGTTTCTCGATGAACATGCAGTATAAGTGTGTAAAATGTGAAAACGGGTTGTTAGGTTGTGTATTACGGCAGCATTATGTCAGCTTGCGAATTTATGAAATGCAACTTTTGCTTAAAAAATGTTGTTTTAAGGCTTTTGCGAGAATTCAAACGAACTGCAATGCGGCCCAAGTTTTTTAAACCCATTTCAGTCAATACAAAAGTAGTTTTTATAGTATTAAAATTTAAAAAAATCATTTTTAAAAATAATTATATATTTTTAAAAATTACCGATTTTTCTGTTTTTTTCTGAACTTTAGAGCTCTTGAGCTTATACAAAAGTAATTAATTATTTTTTTTATTGTTTTTCCCGTTATTAGGATGCCCATGCGCAAGGTTTCCGCACTATTAGAAATTTAAAAAAGTATTTATCGTTAAAAATGAGATTTTTCTCTTTTTTTCTACACTTTAGAGCTCGCGCGATTACAAAAGTGATTAAATATTTTTTTCATTATTTTTCCCGTTCTTAGGATGCCCATGGGCAAGTTTTCCGTGCTATTAAAAATTGATCAGAAAAAAAAGCTTTTTTCGACTTACCCTAATATACAAACTCCTCATAGTAGATTTAAATTTTTATTTCATTACGAAAAAAGTTGGTTTATCTTTCCACATCAAAAAAGTTTGAAACGCAGAAAAATTGCGGCCCGAGACAAGCCATTTGCACCTCCCCTCTCCCTCTTTTTTATGCTACTGGTCCGTCCAAAAGGCCGGTCAATTCAAAAATTTTCAGGGGTGGGGCAAATGATTCGAACTCAATACATATTACAAGTTAAAAGCAAAATATATACAAAATTGAGAATTTAACCGACTGACGGTTTTGGACGTCTTATCACGTCCATTTAACATGTAATTCTGGAACTGCCGGACCGCCGGAGCATTAAATTACTTCATTTCTCAACTTACATCTTTCACGTTGGAAAAGGAACTTCTTATAGCTCCAGAACACATATCTGCAGTTTTATTCAGATCATTGTGCATTAAAATACCGTTATTAGTGAATTAGGGAACTAAGAGCTGAAAGTTACTAAGGCCTAAAATTAGGGAAGATATAACTGTTTTAGTGAAGTGACTTGTGTGTGTGTGTGTGTGTGTGTGTGTGTGTGTGTGTGTGTGTGTGTTGCCCTAAACCTCTCATCCGTCTCTTGAACAATTTTTAAACTGGAAGTATTTGAATTATTCTTCCTTGTGCAAATATATTTCAGAAAAACCAACTCTCGTAATTGTATCAAAGATACTACAAGGTCTTCGCACGGAAAAATACTTTTTTCTAGACTAAGAGGACAGGATACCACTGTGTGCCTGTCTTTTCCATTTAATCCTTTAAGCGGTCAATTATTTTACCAGAAATGCTTCCATGAAAGGCATATTTTTTATTGCATATAGTTAAGTACCATACTTAACATAATAAGAATATTAAGATTTTTTTTTTTTTCATTTTTAATGCTTTTACAACATTTTTTATTTTACAATTTTGGTCACAAAACCCCTAAATGATTGATTTGTTCAAGTACATTCTGCATGCAGTAAAGAATAGTTTACAAATTATGCAAAAATTTCTCTCACACTTACTGTGAATTTTGAAGTTTGCAATTTTCCAAACAGTTCAAAAGTCTTTTTGTGTATGGTACAATTTGAAACATGGTGTAATGCAAAGTCCTACATCACATAATAATCGAAATAATTAGAAGAAATATCTATATCTGCATCAGAATGTAGTTCATCATGTAACAAAAAAGTATTTTCCTCGTCTATTTCATCCATAATTTCCATAGGATTCACAAGCACGGCATACAGTAGAACAAAAAGTTCCCGCTTTCTCGCTACATAGAAAAACCATTTCATTTACATGGACAAGCCACACCATCTGTTGAAAAATAATACTACTAAATAGTCTCTTTTAATAATGAAAAACTCGGGCAAACCAGAAAAAGAAATCAGAAAATATCGATGCCCGTACGCCGTACGGGCAAACCAGATGAGACCAACTTCGGGTAGCACGTACACTGTACGGGCAAACTGCTTAAAGGGTTAATCACTACGATTAATTCCCCGAAATTTTGATTTACAGACATGACAACACAAGGAAGATTTACAGCACAAAGAGAGAAAATCACACCTATCAGAGGCACCTTACGCTTTGTGCCTCTGATATGTAATTAATTTAAGGCACAATTCCCTTGTGCCTTACATGTAATCGGTACACTTTTAAGAGTGTAGGGCTACGACCGTAGTCTAACCCACGACCTCCTGTATCGTAAACAGGCAAGCACGACCACTCAACCACAATGGTTCCATTTTTCCGCCAAGATGCTCAGATTTTCGTGAATTTCTTCGCACATGTGTTCATTGGCAACAATTCAAGAAATTTCAAGTAAGATTTGAACTCGCAGTAAAATCTGAAACTAAGATTTTATATGGTTAATTACGTGCGTAAATTGCATTTGTTTCCTTTTATTTTTAATTGACAATTTTAAATCATTCTTAATATATAGCAATAATAATATAGCATTATTTGCTATTAACAGAGTAATTCTGAGCTAATTTCTCAGTAATCTGCATATTGGTCAAGCACACGATAACAAGCAATAATCACATAGAAACATAAAGGGTCGCTAATACAAAGCTGCATTCACACAAATCTATAAACTGCCAAATGTGAAGAAGTTTACAAATTTATAACACAAAGACCATTTTATTCAACATTTCCTTTTTAAAACCGATTTACATCGGATTTTTAAAGTCGCGCCTGTGACGCAAATACAAGCGTCACAATGACAAGGCCGCAATCGATCAAAGCTTGTCAGATTGGATCGTCATTGCAACGCTCGGTGGGATGTCACTACGATGCATGCATTACAGCTTTTGAGCGCAAATTTCGACAACTACTTTACATTTTTTTGAAAAAGTGAAATACTGTGTAAAATCGTCTTTTCCTAATAATTTATCATTTTTATACATGTTTCTTACTGATCTGTCACTGGTTTTGTTTGTCAAGGCTTGCATTTGTGACTATTTGTTCTTATCTGAGTCTTGCTTGTTTTGCATGTTTGGAGTACGTACAGATTTTGTACATTAGTTCTAAATTGTCCTGTATATAAATATACGTTGTTAATATATTATTTTAAAATGATTCTACTGGTACATTTTATGTTAGTGCTTCAAATTTCCTTCGTTTACAACTTCTACTGGGTATTCATAGAGAAAAATCAAAATAAATAAGAAACACACTAAGAGAACGTATACTATGAGCATATATACCTATATACCATGAAATTACACCATAGCGAAGAAAGTGCTATTATTTACCAATTTTTAATATGTTTTTTTTTTACTTCAATAGTTTTGGTCATTTTTTCTTGATTTTAATTATCTAAGAATTACAAAAAATCCTCGAATAAATTTTAATGATATGAAAATGAAGAAAACAAACTTATTTTAAACACACTAAACATGTATTAAATTTATTTTTTATTTTTTTAATACATTAGAAGTCAGTAACTGAAGAGCTTCTACTTCTCTATTAAAATTATCTGTGGTAGAAGATTAATTACCATAATTATGTCTCTTAATCGTAGTATGAAAAAAAAGTTAATAGTTAATAAAGAGAAAAGTTACATCGAGGGAAAAACTAATTTAATGGGAAAAATAGTTAATGACTAGATTGTCTTAAGTTTGAATTTATTTTATGAAAAAGGCAAAAAACTTTTTTTTATGTGAGGGTTAGTTTGTGAGTTCAAACGCGTAAGTTAATATAAATTGTACTCCGCGCATTTGTATTAACGTATAACAATGCTTTTGAACTGTTGTTAAGCACTTATACACACACATACATTTAATTATTTTACTGCTAAAGATTTTTGAGCCCGTTCACGGCCTGTATAATAATTTTGTATAATAAAGGGCCCCTGAGGCCTTTATTATACAAAATTTATTTCTAATGTATGCATATATATATATCAGTACACTTTTGTATTTTTGTGTCTTTTTGTATTTTTTGGGATTTAATAATCCCTATTTTAAACACTTACAAAAATGTATAATATATATTGGTATTGTATATACATTAGGGTGATTCAAAAAAAAAAATTTTTGAATTTCTCTGGTCTTACCCCGCAGCTTTTTTACACTATTCATGAATGTAATGTATGTAAAATTTTAGCTCAATTGAATAATATTTAGAGGTCGCTCAACGCGATCGAATTCTGTTGAAAATTAGCAATTTCGAGAGTTGGAGTATATAGCTTCATTATCCGAAATAATATTATTCTTCATATAAAATGGAATAACTTAAAACGTTAGTTTACTCTACTAAGTAATTAGTCAATAAAATAATAGCTCAAAGTGAGTTGTAACCCCACCCCCCCGCTCCAAAGCTACATCATCTCTCACCTGCGTTTGGGTAGAAGATGCAGCTGCAAGCTCGGGCTGTGATTTCTGTTTCTTTTTGGTTGTTTGAGGTGTATGAGTTTATTCGGCGAAAACACCTAGCATCCACTCTAGACAGGGCCCAATATAAGTGACAGAAAGCCACTTTGATAGTAGCTGCTACAGTACAAAGTATGGGTCAAAATGGGGAGGATTTGACAACGTCCATAAAAGGGTAATGGCAAACTCTTCGCTCTGAATCGGCCGTTAACTTACAAAAGTCGTTTAAATCTATGACTTCCTTTGATAGTTCACTGGAACGAAACACTTATGCAAAATATATTGGGAAAATGAAGGAGGATCGGCGATTTTCATACCAGTACTAGTATCAGGACCACAAGCATTGATGATTTACTTCTGGGCTCTAGTAAGTTAGTCAGGCACTGGAATTGCTACGGCAAATACTGCTGTACGATAACCAGTTTGATTAAATGGGAACTTACTGAGCTCGTACGTAGTATGTGTTTCGATACGACATGCAGTGCCGGTACTAAAGTTGGAGCATGTTTGAACTTGGGAAAAAAACTAGGGAAGCAACTTTTATATTGTGCTTTCCGCCATTACATTTTAAACATTGTGTTTTCTGTGGAATTACAACTGAAGTCTATTCTAGTCTTGGTTTCTCGGTATTTTAACGATAAATTAAGAAATAGGTAGAATTGGGGTATTTGATTGCGTGCAATGTCAAATGCGGTGTTCACGTAATTGCGTGGAACCATCCACTGCCATTGGATCTACAATACCGCTTTTTAAGCGATTTCAGCAATCATAGTCAAGAATAAAACATTCTAATTTTAAACCTGGAGTGAGAAACGATGAGGTTGAGGAGTTGGTAGCCAATTCAGAGCAACGTGCAACTAGTCATGGAAGTTGCGCAAAGTCAACTTCTGATGACCCATGTAAAAGTGTCCAATGAAGATACTAGAGCTTAGTATGATTTTCTTGAGCAGAGCACCTTCTCTTGGTCGTTTTCGTGTCCCAGGAGTGGTTCCTCGTGTTATATCTGTGTTAAAGATTCTTTATGGCTTCAAGTTATGGATATTTCCCAATCAGTTTAAACTTGCAGCTGGACAAACAAAAGGTATTCGTAACATATGAATGTGATTTCTTTAACATTCTTATCGTTAATGGAAAAGATTATCTAAGAGCTGGGTTCCCAGCAACCTTTTTTGTGCAAGCACTAAGAAATGATTTGGAATATTTTTAGCGTCCTTATTCAGGTAAAGAAGAAACTCAAAATATATCAGCTGTTTGATCCTGAGCATTCGAATCTTTAAGATAGCTACCAACAAGGCTTTATACTACCAAAGAAACTGAGGATTGTAAACGACAATACGGAGCGTGGCATGGCCCTTATTGAAGCATTTGTTAAGACTATCACTAACGACGATAAACAAAGACAGTGTCCTCTTCAAGTGGTACAGGAACACAAAAAAGGTTTCAAAGTTGCAAAAATGTAACCTTAAAAAGTATTGCAGGAATTAATTAGCGAACTACTATATATTTAATGTATTTAAATTTGTTTTTTATATTTTTTCCGTATTTGATTAGTTTTCATACTTTTCTGCATTTCATTGGTTTTTCAGCTATATAGTTCATTTTGTGATTGCACGCTTTTTTTCTTCGGAGATATAAAAAAGCAATAAAGTAACTTTATAATTATTATTATTTACGTTCGCATTTGTGCCACTATCACAAAATTTGAAGTACTCCTAAATGTAAATATAGTTTACTAAAATTTTGGGCGAATAATTCAGTGTATAAAAAGGGCCTAAGACGGTAAGACGAATAAAAATACAAAGGCTACTTTTTTCTATAGATATCATTTTCGATCACGTTTTTGTCAATATGACGAAGCTTCAAGGCGTTTGAGCGACCTCTAAATATTAATATATTTTGCCAAAATTTTGCACAAATAATCAGTGTATATAGTGGCACAAAATAAGAGGGTAAGACGCACAAAAATACAAAGGCTACTTTTTTCTATAGATATCATTTACGATCACGTTTTTGTCAATATCACGAAATTTCAAGGCGTTTGAGCGACCTCTAAATATTAATATATTTTGCCAAAATTTTGCACAAATAATCAGTGCATATAGTGGCACAAAATAAGAGGGTAAGACGCACAAAAATACCAAGTTTATTTTTTTCCATACATTTGTGAATCACCCTAATATACATGTATATATTTTTTTTAATTAATAAACACCTAATTGTGGTAGATTAGTACGTTAAAAAACATTGCATGAAAACAAAAGCATCAAATAATTTCGTCCGTTTTTTTGATACAAGTATTCTTATGTGCGATGTATCGATAACATCCATGTATTTTTACTGATGTCTTTTGCTGTCTAATCTGATGATGATGTGTTTATCTATATTGAAAGACGTATTTCTGGGGGTTTAACCCCTACATACTTCTGTGGTGAATATATATATATATATATATATATATATATATATATATATATATATATATATATATATATATATATATATATATATATATATATATATATATATATATATATATATATATATATATATATATATATACTTGCACATACATTGCATTGCACTTTACGAATGAAGCATAGTTCCTCCTCAAAAAATCGAAGCATCATAACATTGCGGGGCAAATGCATTTCTATGAATAATTTGCGTTCTTTCCTTTGGTGGCACAAGGTCTAAAACTGCAGCGGTTTTCAATTTATATCCTTAATGTATTGCCCGGTTTCAGTCGCTTGCTTTATTGCGGAAATGATATCGGTTCGACCAAAATCAGGCGAAGTTTGCAAAGCCAGCATTAAGCTTGCGTAATAAGTGAAGTGAATTCGATTTTTAATAGGGTAGCTTATGACAGCAGATTTATCAAATGCTCTCTCTCTCCGTCCCCCTCAACATTCTAACTTTTCTGAATCGAAAATCACTCCCAGTTTTACTTCTGCTGTGGCAGTTGTCATTTTAAACTAAGATATAAAATGTAATGAGATATTGATTCCATCTTCTTAGACGAGAAACCTTTCTCCTATTTTTTTTTCCTTTCTATTCGAAGCGCAATGAACGTTAAATAAAAGGATACTTACAGAACAATTATTGGACTTATTTAATCTGCAGCTTTGAGTATCTGCTTTCTGAAGTATTTAATGATTTTCATTTAAAAGAGGACGAATGAAGTATTGAGACAAATGGTTCAACTTTTTAGATTATTACCGAAATCGAAGATTTAAAAATATTTAAATAAACAACTTGACTGAATCCACTTTCGATATATTCAAACGTTACGAAAAAAGATTAAAAAAGAAATCTCGTAAACTGCCGATTATCTGTCGAATAGGGTGACACGGTAGCCGCGCATAAGGGAACTCTGCAAAATAGGCAAAATTGGGTAAGAGTATGCAATAGCGTAAAAGTTCAATAGTACTAGTATGCATTTAAACTAAACTCACAAACGAGAACAGTGTGTATAAAAAATATCCGTAAGGATAAAAAAGAATTGCTTATTATTGCATATAGATTACACTCACCCCTTGAGAAAAACGTGCACATAGATCAGCTCAAATAAATCAAGCTAGGTTTCAATAAAAATGTTAAAAAATATGTAAAAAATAATTTTTTAATCTAAAGACTAATTCTGTAATCTTGATTCGCACTTAAAAGACTGAAATAAAATAAATATATAATTTTTCGATGACAAGAGTCAGCAATCTCAGTTGAGTTAATTATATCTTTATGTGTTGATTAATTCTAAAACATACAATAAAATTAAAATTAAAAATTGAGTGAAGAAATTAACAGAAGTAAACATTAAGAAGTAAATAGGTTAGTAGGAATAGATTCGATTATACCGCCTATTTCTCATATCAATTTTTAATTTTAATTTTATTGTATGTTTTAGAATTAATCAGCATCTAACGATATAATTATATCAACTGAAATTTTTGACTGTTTTCAAATAAAATCATATATTTATTTAATTTCATACCTTTTAGAGCGAATCAAGCTTACAAAAATAGTCTTTAGATTCAAAAATCATTTTTTATATATTATTTCAAAGTTTTTTCGTTTTAAAATTTATTTGAGATGTACTTTTGAAATATTTGTGATATATATAACCTGTTATAGGGCCATTCCATGAAAAAGTTGCATTTTGTCTAGCATGTGACGCTCATATATTTCATTAAAAAGTACTTTAAAAGCTAACTGACAAAGTTTTTTGACTAAGAAATCCCACACCGGTTTATGATTCCTTAACCAGCAAAATTTTGTTCATTGCCCTATAAAATCACTAATTTTTAATCATTACTTGAGCGTCACGTGCGGGACAAGATGGCGGCTTTCTTGTGGAATGGCCTTTATACTTTTTTTGTTATAAAAGAAAGCGGCATTCATTACTGTTTTATTAGGACATTTAATTAAACTCTCATATTAAAAGAAACAAAACAATAAACTAAAATTCTTCGAAAAAAATTCAAATACATTCTGGCTTTAGTCTTGAAAATAATGCTTTAAATTTATTTAAACAAAACTTTAGTTTATAATTAGATTGGTGACTGACACAATGATTTGCTGAGCTAAAGTTGACTATTTAATTTGCTTCTTTTCTTTCAGTAGATATATAATGTGTTGCTGCTCTGAAGCATTCACCAATGAAATTTGAGCTAAAGTCTACCATGTGTTTCTTCTTTCAAAGTAAAATTTACATCTTTTTCATAGTAATAGCTTTTGCATTTAAAAATGAAGCCATTTGCAACTCCCTCACTAGTGTCTACGAAAACTGACCTTAAAATGCCACTGTTCGAGCACTTTAATTGAACCAAATGACGTATAAGAGCTTCAGGAATATCTCATGTCGTATTTATTGGTTTCTATTTTATGGATAACGACGACATCCTATTCATCGGCTCTAAACCCAGTATCTGCTTTCGAGAAACACCATGGCCAAATACTCCTCTTAAGCCATTCTAATGAAACCCGTTCATCAATAGCGACTGCCTTCGCCCCCTAATGCTGAATAACTTCTCTCAATGCCGAAGAGGATAACACCTGCCATCGACAATATAGTCCGGTCTTCGGACATTGTGCATTATAGTGCAATACATAGGTGACAAAATGTCATCTCATTAGCACTATTCAATGTCTGTAATTGGGAGCTGATTGGGTTAGGCTTGCGTATATTTGAGCTACTGTTAAGAGTAGTACAATCTACTTTTGCACTTTAAATACCGATGATTGTTTGGTTGTGAAACGTTGGAGATCTTTTATAATAATCTGTGAAGATGCTAGTTTGAAAAGAAAAAAAACTAGTTTTGTCTTTAGAACTAATATTCATTAACTACAAGAGGCATCCCTTAATTCCTATAGTTTCTGCTTGTAGTTAGTTTGTTTTAAGTAGTACTTTCCAATACTGAATTATTATTTTTTTCTTTTTCATTTTTTGATTTAATGAAACTAAAAAAAAAATAAGACTGTTAGAAAATCGTCTTGAATGCAGAGAATAGACTGCTTAGTACTGTCTGTATTATTTTTATATTTCACTAGATAAATATTTTCATACCTGCCGTTTCTGAAAAAAAAATAATAATAACAAATAAACAGTGACTTTTTACGCCGAAAAACAGGAGAAAGGCAGTTAATTTTATATCAGAAAACAGCCAAAATATCGATTTGAATAATTTTTAATGTCACTCCTAATCTAAAAATATATTTTGAAAATCTACTAGTCAAAAAAAAAAAAAAAAATCAATGTGTTAGGTAAATCAAAGTTATCCTCTCCAAAATGTGGAATTTATTGTTTTTCGCAATGATTCCCACAAGGTTTCTTTTATTTTTTTAATGTTTTAATCAAAATCTCAGTTATACCATTTAAGTTCCCTAGAAGCAATTAAGGAAACCGCTGGTAACAGTAGAAAATTTTGTTGACTTAAGCCTGGATATATATATGCAAACTTTATTTCATTCAAAGTTAAATTCCATTTCCGTTTGCTCACAATTAGAGCACATAGACTAAAAAATACCATCAAAGAGCCAATTTTCTAAACCGGATTGAAAATTTATACTCCCTCTGCTTTGGCGAATTCTCCCTCCCGTAGAATCAATTTCCGTACCTTTTATTTAAGGCAGACACATTTATTCAACATTATTGTGACTAATGGGGGCTTAGGGAAAGGAAACACATCAAGTTGGATTTAAGGAAGCGATATTTCGGAAGTGCTAAAATTAACGGTCGAAACTCTATCGCTTCTATACTTTTGCTTGGTTAACAAAACACTCTCCAAAGCGTAACCTAAAGGTCGTAAAGTTGCAGAGAGATTTATTTGAGCAAGACCTTAAAAATTAGCTTCGGTTTACAATATCTTACGATCATTTCCTCCACTTTTGATTACTTTAGTAAACCCAATTGAAGTTGACATATTCGGCTCTCAGAAAGAGAAATACAAGAGATTAGAAAATCCTCCCATAAAATTCTTGTAAGCAGCCTTCGCTTAACTTTTACGTTTCCGAAAATATTTGTTTTGTGTAAATCACTACGCTGAACTAGGCTTTTCTTGATAATTAAAGTCAGGGATAATTTTCAGTAAAAGTCGAGTTTAACCATTTTATGTGGTTTATTAATTTTATTTACTAGGTAATTATATTATATTTAAAATTGACTTCCGAAATGTCTTTATGCAATACAGAACCACTTCCTTATCATTAATGCTTTAAAAATAAATTGTATAACAAATTACTGTAGTTTAATTAATCTACGCTTTCAAAATATAAAAAAGTAAAGAAAAACAGTTTTATGTAATAAATAAGTTAAAAAGTAAGTTAAGTTTTAAATTTTTGTCACGTAATAGCTAAGCTTGTTAGTTCAAGCACGCGCGTTCTTACACTTGAAGGGCTTGGAGGATGAAGGGGCTATGTTACATTTAAAAAATAAACACTTTGGACAATGGTAAGCAATGGATACAGGTAAGCAAATTTAACTTGGTACATCCAAAAGTAGATGTCATTAGACCAATTTCATACGCACACTAACGGCAAAACTAGAAAACAAAAAAGCTGTAACTACTGCAACAATAAAATTTTGAACTTTATTTACTCGCAATTTCTGTTTTGTCGCATAACCCCTTCATCTCCCAAGCCATTCAGTTGAGTCACTGGCAAGAGAGTCGGTAGCCTTGCCTACTGGTCAGAGAAGTGAGACTGCAGATGAGAAAGTTCCAGAATCTTCTTGAACGTGGACTCACTTTCTCTCTCCTGTTCTTTATAATGTGCAAATACGTTGTTATACTGTGAATGATTGTCTACCCTATAAACGGGTCATTATACCATGTGTCTACTGTGGAAGTCAAACTTTACACCAAATTACGGAACAGTTGGAAAAGTGAAGTATCGCACTCCAAAGTTGCCAACCTAGCTGGCATAAAACAACAACAACTGACTAGCTAGGAAAGACCGTGGACTAATTCAGAGCTTGCTTGTTAAGCGTCAAAGATGTTTAAAATAATTAGCGTTTACGTCGCATCCCAGGTAGCACAAATAACTTTTAAACGTTTTATAAACGTTTTTAAGCGGTTGTTACAACGTTAATAACCATTTTACAACATTTAAAAAACGAAGCGTGCTACTTGGGATACGAGCTATGGACAGCTCGACCTAATCACTCGTGCCACAATAAGATAAATGCTTAAATGGATGGGAGCATCAGTGTCAAAAACTAGTCATACTAGTGTAGTTCAATTTTCATTTAAATTTAGATGTTTTTTTTTTAATTACTAAACGGTACTGCCTTTTCTGGACAGCCATGATGTCAGTTCAGAAATATTTTTTGTATGAAATTCGTATTTTGAGCAAATCCAATGTCATTTAAAAATAAACAGGACTATAACATCGTTTTTAACACTGAAACAGAACCATTAATCTATGATAAAGATAAATATACGAAAATTAAAATAAAGGAATACATCTATTATATTGTAGAAAGAACATCATATCAAACATTGACATTTACCAGTATTCTTTTAAAAATCACCTAAGTAAATCATTAACATTAAAGTATAAGCACATAAGCATAATAAAAAATATAATTTATAAATTTTTTTCCCATAATTATCGTTTAACATTTCGTCTAGAAAGCTATGTCAGTGAGTCGATTAGAAGATATTTGTTGTGATCCGGCCACTAAAATACATTAAATATTTACAGACTACATTTCTCCTAAACTGATAGATGACTTTCAGTGCGATTTTCGAGCGTTAAAGCAAGATTGGCCTTGTCCAAAATGTCGTTCAGAGCTTTAGTGCAAGCATGTTGGTTTTGTTAAATCTCTCAAAATAATGTATTTTCATGTTGGTTTTCAAGTAAAGAGAATAAGAAGTTGTGGAGAGCCTCGTTGAGACCATACACTGCCTTCACGCATTGTTCGCAACCCCCAGAAATCAATTAAACATTCCTTTTTTGAAGGTCCAATGTCCGTATCAGTCAAAGAGCACTATGAACTCAAAATTTCAGTCACACATTGACCATTTATAGGTGCCTTTATCTATGACATCTTCATGGTATGCATAGATCACTCATATTCTTCAAACATCCCTTGTAATTGGGCGATAAACTAACCATAACGTAAAATAGGCATTGCCGAAGACTCTTTTCATCACGCAACAAGGTTATATTGGGGACGCAATAACGATATTTGATTATTTATTTTTAATGCACATGCGCAGAAAGTGTAAAAGCTGTAGACTCGCTCTATATTGTTCAGAAAATTGATAAATTAGGTCTACTTCAATGCATTTTTATTTTGTAGAAATCGTATTGTTACGCTTTGCATTACAGTCTCATAACAGCACTGCCTTCAATATCAATGAGAAGCAAATAGGTGTTCATAAACAAAATCAATACGAGGGGAAAATAAAATTAAGGTTTCCCAAAACTGAAAATTTTAAAACTAAATTCACAAAATTATTCACATCACTAATGTTTTTTTTCCTTTCTTCTCCCAATTCTTTTTATTAACCACTTATGAAAGCTTTTCATTAAGTGCATAACCCTTTAGATTTAATTTTAAAACTTATTTCGCCCAATCTACTGATTGAAATTATTTACATTTCACTGATATTCAAAACATCTTTCAAGTTATCAAAAATTCCTGGAAATCAAATCAATCTCAATGGAGCGAAAAACATATTTATATATTGCGACTCTTTTTACTATGCAATGGAACACTCTTACCGAAAAAGTGTTTCTAAAATTTCGAATTGCACTTGAAAGGTTCTTTATGCGTATTCATACTTAAAGAAAGAAATTAAGTATTCATTTTAAAAATGAGATATTCACGTTAAGTATTCAGCACTTAAACTCTTAAAATATCTCTTTGCTATAGATTTTAGCGCTGAATTTCTTTGAAGTACTTGTTTATCTTTGCAAGTGATTTTCAAAAGGGTGAATACTCATTTTTCTTAGAGATCTAGGAAGTAATATGCGTAAGAAACTAATATACATAGAAATTAATTTCCTGCATGCGTATTTAATGATAAAAACTTATTATAATGGGTGTAGATATAACTATAATTGAGTTTTTTTTTTAAGAGCTAGTATGCAAAGTTGCAACAGTGATTAAGTATACGAGAGTTTTCCGATGTAACCCACAAAATATTTTCCTATGACTGAAAAGAAACAAATACATTTAAAACTGGATCAAAATAGAATGTTAGGCATATGCACGTAACGGTACTTTATTACAGTACAGGCAAAAAGTCGTAAAATACATCAAGTCAGATTCAGATGTATTGTGTATAATTTCAATCAAAGATCGACTAATTTACGTTTAGTCCATCAGGACCTCCATAACATGGCAAATAAGTTAAAAGATTTGTAAAACACGAAGAGTGTTAATGACTCTAAATTATGTGTCTTTAATAGTAAGTAAACATTGCAAAAATAATATATTAATTTAGAGGAGAAGAGAAGGGGAAACCTTATCCAAACAAAACTCATGGCGATGAGAGTGTTTTCTCACATGCACCCTTTCTCCATCTCGTTTTCACAAGTATTATCAAGACCGAAAAACACTAGAGCACTAACATCGATGCATTCAAATTTGTTACATTTGCAACATTCTTTCTTTGTGAAAGTTATGTTCCTGTTTATATAGAACTGCAACAGTATTTTAATTAGTTTATGAACCTACACAAAGCTATTAATTTTCCGTAGCAGACTGATAACTTAAATAAAGATAAACTATTAAAGAAAGAAATGTATAATGCAAGCAAATAGCTGTTTTTATTAATTAATATCATAAAATTTATCAGTGGCAATAATGATAGAATGCGAAGTACTAAGCATTAATTTTTTGACAAATATGCACATCAGCTACCAATTTTTGAATTTTCATCGTTATTTTTTTATTAAAATAGGTGCTTTTAAATTACTGTGTATGATTCTTGTGATCAAATAATGTACAAATGGAAAAAAAAGTTAACGGCAACGTTTAAATTTTACAAAATTAAAAACTTATGGCCAAAATTCGATGCACTGTATTAACCAATTAGAGGTAGAGTATATTGATGTCTCATCTTTCCTGTACTTTTTTTGGTCATTGTTTTTATTAACTTAAAAATATATATATATGCATTCTAGACTGCCGGCAGGGTGGTGTAGTAGTTAGGCTTTAACCTCTTACTCCCGAATTCGTGGTTTCAAACTCGGCTATTTTCAAGAGGGAGAAAATCGTCAGGGTTTACGTCGTTGAATAATAAAGCGTGTTACTGTTCCTTTGAGTATCATTTTAGTTGGAAATCTCGCCGCTAAGTTGAACTTCTAGAGTAATCTTAACAGTCAGAGTGCTTCCATCTGGTCAGACAAGTGTGGTGACGATAAACATCTAATGGAGGGCCACGTGGCACGTAAAATGGATGCCAACCTCAGTGGAATCTTTAAGGTCTGCAATTAGAGACGAAGAAGTATTCTAGACTGGGTAAAATGTTCCTTCTGAGATTGCAGTTTCACTGTAGTTGAAAATTTCTTTAGTGAACTGTTCCACGAAAAGGCAAATATTTTGTCCCCGGCGTGACAGTTCTGCATTTCATTTCAATCTACGTATGCCTACTTTAAACTTAATGAGCCACACGTATGGGTGATTTCTCAGGCATAAAAGTTGTATTTATTACTTTTTTTTATGTTTAAAAAAACGAAACATAGACCTGTCAGGAGGAAGACAAAACTTCTAATTTCTTAAAGAACAGCTCACAACATGTATTTTTGAGACTAACACTAAAATATAATTTGTAGGAAAGTAAAGTATATAGTTTAACAAGTTTCAAAAATAGATTAAAATCATATGTTTGAATTTAGAACTGTAAATCTAATGTCTAAACACGTGTTCTTCATGTAACATGTAAATTAGACTTTAAAAAAGAAATAAATAAAAAAAATAAAAAAGAAATAGAAAAAGCTTTTTTTCAGAAAAAGCAAAACAAGTTATCAAATTGCATACATGAATTTTTATCTTTTAGCCGTTATTGATTTATAAACATGCCAAAATGTAAGAAAAAATTAAGTCGAAATTGTGTCCTACACCTGACTGTAGAATCACCCTGTGCATCATTATATGTGTCATTTATTAGTAAAAATGTTTATCTCTTTACAAATAATTTCACTACGCCTTTTTTATAAAGATTTATGAAAAGTTTTTCTTAGGAAAAAAAAGAGCTGCTATTAGTGATTAGATATTTGTCTTTCGAAAAATGCTTTGCTTCTTTTTTATACTAAAAGGTGTAACCCAATGAGACATTTCTTAGCCAACGAATACGGATTTTAAAAATACGCAGATAGACAATTCTTACAGTGAACGGCGCTTATGAATTTTCTAATGAATAAAAAAATGATTTTCTCTTCCGCGGACATTAAAATAATCATTATTAAATGAATATATTTGATTTATTACGAAAGCTATACTTAAAAAAAAAAAAAAAAAACGACCCAATCAAAGCGCTGCAGTGAATATTCTCCGACATGAAACGGTGATCGAGGACGACAATGTCTCGAAATTCTCTCTAGTAAAGACGACCGGTTTTGCTCCAAGTAGCAATCCTTACAGTGAAGAATAGTGCAGCGGAAATTTAATCACAGAGCATTCGACGCGGAAAATGATTAATCAGTAACATCTCCCGAAACCTAATTTGTCTGAATGTTTAGTTTTGCAAAGATTTGTGCTTTATTGAACTCCAATTTCCTATTAGTAGGCCAGTAATGCTTAGCCTTTGGAAATTTAGCAAGGAGACACGCAAAGCTTTACTTGCAATCGTAATAAATAGATTAATAAGACACATTTTCTGCTCAGGCTTCAATAGATGGCTCACCATTATTTCGTTAAAATGAATCTTGAAATTTATGGAATGAGAAGCTGATGTGGTAAAGGTTTAGCTTCGTGAAATGTATTTATTCTTTATTTATTTTCAGAAGCTACTGCTGAAATTCTAAACGAAGCAGTTGTTTCATTTAATCCAGTTTAGCGGTAACAACCATAAACTAGTTGCGAAGGAAAATTTATGATTTATTTTGAATGGCCATTGCACCAGAAATATGTTAAGATTAATTCTAGAGTGAGTTGTAGTTTTTGGATGTAAATGTTTAAATTTTTAGTGTTGAGCATTTTGGTGTATGACGTTAATATGTTGTGTTACCATTTTTGGCAAAAGTATTTCGTGAATAACTGTTTGATGGCTGAAAATTTATTAAGAAATAAACTTATACGCTTGAAATTTCGTTAAAATTAATCAAGAAGTCAAATACTTTACCATTTTTTTAGAATGAAAATATATCAGTTTGAATATTTTTTTCTGGCTCTCTCTCAACACAATGTGGATAGGAATGGAAAAAGATTAAAGTGCAGTGGAGATTTCTTATGTCGCTCTCTCTTCTTTTTTTTCATTTATGCTGCCAACACAAAAGAATAAAACAAGTTAGATAAAGGTTGGCGAGAGAAGGCTACAAAGAATTACATTCTTGGCGTTGGAGACTCTTTGATAGCAATCCACTTCCGAAGTAAGGAACAAGATCCTGGTCATCTTCAGTGCAGGGCCTCAAGGAGAGCTGCAGAACAAAAGTAAATATAAATAACAAGGAAGTCTCAAAAATTGGAACCAGCACGTTTATTTTTCCTTTTCATGTGTTGTATTTTTCATTTCTTTTTTATTTGTGGCTCTTCCTAGTAATTTCAGTGTGTTCTTCTGATGCGCCAAGAATGAATGAAGGTTCCATTCTTCTTTCTGTTAGTGGATTCCCTCTGGGCTACAATCAATATTTGAAACGCTGCACTTCGGAATTTTTAGATTTGCTTTTTCTACCTTTTCCTCTACAAAGAAAGCAGAGCCTTAACTTTTTACTGATTTTACAGAAATTCCTCCGTTGATATACTAAAGCTAGAAAATTCAAAATTTACGATGAACGACAAGAATGGAAAATTGGAAAAAAATGCCTTCTGCTTTTGGTTTGTTTTTCGGGATTTATGTATAACGGAATGTGATTAAGAACGTTGAATACAGATGCAAAACTTTTGATCGCTGAAAATTCAGAGGCATTTTGATTTTCTATGATAAGTTGAAATATTCTCAGAATTTATGCTCTGTTTAAAAAATATTTATCCATCCCAAAGTGTATTCAGAACATTGACTTACCGACTTTTATTTTTAAGTTCGCGTTCTTTGACGTGTGGCATAGTTCCAAGTCTTACTGGAACATATTAGAGCCATCAGTTGTAGTGTCTTATAAGTTTGGTCGGCGGATCTTCTATGTATTTATCTAGATTTATCATATCTTGTATTTGGCCGACTGATAAATAGGAAATTCATCCTTAAAACACTTTTTTACTGGAGTTTGAAAAGATAACGCGAGTTTTTCCCCATCTGATCTACGAACATGTTGCACCTGATACTCCGCCGAAGAAAATGGTTTGTATTTGAGATAAAAACATTTCTTTAGTCTTCTGTGGTTCAACTTTTTTAAAACCGGCCTCAGGCATTCAGAAAAAAAATGAGTAGTGATTGTATTTATATTGGTATTTTTCTCTTGTTGCCATTTTTTAGCTGGCGTCTACGAACTATCAAATCGTGCACATAAGTAATCTGTACAAAAAAACTTTCTGCAAAGCAAAATTTGGCTGAATTTTTTTTAACTCTCTATATGCATCGTTTCTGGTATTTAAAGCCTCTTTTTCATGCTTCAATTTCCAACTTCCAAAGAAGAAAACGGTTTCAGTGTCGTTCATTTGCTTTGCAATTTTGTAATCTAGGCTTTAGCTTACATTTCACTTCGCTGCAATCTTTCTCTGGTCATCAAAGTACTTACCAGTCCTCAACATCAGAATTGTACGCGAGCGAAAAAAACCAGCTGAAAGCATCGTCAAATATCAAAGCTCAAGCATGGTCAAAACTCTACAACAGAAAAAGTATACTACATGGATGTGTCCCTTCAATTCGTTAATAATAACTGTTCCAAACTGAAAAAAAAATCAATACCACATTCATTTCTCGTCTAAAATAGCTCTATGTAGTCAAAACAAACATCCACAGTCAAAAATGAATTGTGTTTTTACAGTATAATATAGCTAATTTTATAGTACTAAACTGTAAAAGCTGCTAATGTTATTACAGTTTTTTTTTACCGTTGATTTTACAGTTTTAAACTGGAACTTCTGATGCCAGTATTATACAGCACAATACAGCTATATTTTACGGCAATAAACTGTAAAATTTATAAATTTACAGTAAGAAACTGTAAAATTGCTAGTTTTACAGTTTATTACTGTTCATTTTATAGTTTTGAATTGGAACCTATTCTGCCAGTAATACACTGTAAAAACAACAGTTCATTTTTTGCAGTGCAGGCACCACTAGGGCACATAACATTGTTTAGCGTAAATTCTGGAGCTATATAGAAATCAATTAAAAATTACGTAAATCATTGCTATGTCCCAATTAATTTGTATATAAGTACGTATGACTATATTGTTTCAATAAAGTATAGAATCTGAAACTCACAAAATAAATTCGTAATGTCAGTGCAACAGCTCCTACGCAATGAACGAAACCAAAAATTGCTGTACCTCAATACTATTTCAACACCAATCCGGATAACTATTTCTAACGCTTCGAAATAATAATAATAATAATATTTCAAAAACATCTATAACAAATGTTAAAGCCAAATTGGCGATTAAATAAGGAAAAACACTAACACTAACTCTACTTTCGTTACTGCAAAAGAAAACTCATGGAAAGAAAAAAAATATGTTAAAATGAAACCGGAAAAGCAATTTGTCTCAAGCGAACAGTTTCTTAATTTTTTTCTCCCAAATTACCCTAAAAGATTTGTCAACATGTGTCTGAAAGGGAAAAATGTAGCGAAATATGACTGAAAATAATCTGATTTCGATTTATTTGAAATGGTAACTTACAAGCTTCAAACCAAACGAAAAATACTCATTTTCATGCAAATAAAGAAAAAAAAAAAACCTTTTTAACCGTCATCAGTTCTTTTTTAAAGTGCTCAGAACAGCTGTCAAGATCAATACAAAACTGTTGTCAGCGAAACTGGCGAAGGCCCAAGGGTTCCAAACCTCTTTTCAAAAAGAAAAAATTGAAGAAGCCTAATCGCAAAAGTTACAGTGAATTGCCCAGATTTTTACAAGTGATCTTACTTGAAGTAAATAGCATGGCGGTGAAGTTAAAATTGCATTTAAATTTCATGCATATTTGCTTATGCGTCAATTTCTTTTAAAAGATTTTTAAAAAAATAGACGTTTGGTAAAATTTTATTTTTTTATCTATTTATTTATTTATTTATTTTTTTGAATTTATTATTGTATTTAAAAAGAAATTTGGTTTTGGCAAAAACATTTTCTATGTAATTAACTTTGGTAATTTTGGCCTTCTGAAAATAAGTGCAGCAAACTCCCGCTTATCCGAGGCCTTTCACACTTTTTTAAAAAATCATTTTTACGATGATGATTTATTGAATGTAGAAACATTAGCCGAACTTACACCAATTTTAAAAAGCAAAACAGCGCTCATGTATTTCGGTACATCGCTTTGTGACAAGATGAATCGTACGATATGTGCTAATATTAGAGTTACTATTCTCATTATTATTATGTCTGAGTGTGTTGTTGCTCAATTTTATATAGCTTTTAAAGATATTTTTTTACATTCAATGTGAAATATTTTAGCTACAATTTAAAGGAATGCTACACTGCTATTGCTTTTTTTAGTGATTATATATAGAAGTTTCATTTTTTATCTATTTTCCAGATTATCCTTGTTATTTGTTTATCCGCTGTTACTGCGCCACCCTAATTCGCGGATAATCGGAAGTTTACTGTACCAATATTTTATTTTAATGAACACAAGAGACTATTTAATTTTTTATTACCTGTAAGCCAAATTCAATTTTTAATAAATACAAGAACGGTTGTAACTTAGAAAACTAAAATGATCATTTATGGCTCTAAACTTAGTAGAGCGTATTCGTTGTTTGCTTGCAGTTATACAATAAAATCTTGATTTCGTTAAGTTTTAGTGTTTTTTTAGTTTAGCGCAATTTTTACGTAAGAGCTTCTCAATCTGTGATACTGATACTCTTATACTTTTTCACAATATAAATTCAATCGCGCTACGCGAAAAGAAAGAGGTATAGGAACGTCAAATACAATCACTGTAAAATGAAAATACTAATTTTACCTCTTGTATATGTTTAAGTATTGTATATGTTTAAGTATTGTATATGTTAACGATAGCATAATCAAGTTTCAACGCAGGCCCATTATTTAGGGGGGCAAAGGGGGGGGGGCAATTGCCCCCCTGACTTTGAGAAATCAATGTATTTACATATAAGTGGGAATGGTTTTTCTTGTTTTCTGGTGAAAGTTTGTGTTTTTACACTTTGCCCCCCCCCCCTAGAAAACTTTAAATGACGTCACTGTCTCAACGTCTTATTGTTTTCAATACTTACTATCATTTTTCTGATTTCTCATTTCTCAGTCATAAACTCTTTCTGCTCGATTTTAAAATAGGCTTTCTAGTCTTAATTTTACAAACGAAAAAAAATCACAATATTGCGCTCATTGCATAATCCTGCAGTTACTGTCTGAAAGATAGTTTAACTTGTTGAAATCGCTCTTCTATAAATTTAATATTTTCTGCAATATAACCAACGATAGAAATCTTGCGATGTTTTGAATCCAAAGGGGTAAATTTCAATCGTACTTTTGTAAATTATTATTATTTTTTGTTTTTTCTTTTTATTTTAAGTTGCTCTCGAAATTACCCTAAATGGAAGAATAGCTTTGAACCATGCTAATAAATCATTTTAAATTGAAAAAAAATATATTTATACCTCTTTTTAGAACTATACATACTTTAAGGAATCTCAAGGACTTTTTTTTTTCGTTTTAGTTATCTACAATAATAAATAAATAAACAAAACAAAATTATCAAATATGAGTGTAACAATTTGAAATAGAGAAATTTTACCTCAATGTTACTATGAATGACCAAAATACCATCCATTAAGGAATGTGTCATGTGAACATAATAACTAGGTTAAGTGGTTACTCAAAAATGACCAAAAGACAAAAAAAAAATTATTGCTTATTTCAAAAGTAAAAGTTATTTAAAACACTCAGAAAAAAATAGCATTGTTTTAGCTAAATTATTTAAAAAGTTATGAGTGACTTTAGGGCATGCATGCTATGTGTTCAAAGGAAAAGCCAAACTTTAAAGTGCTTTTTCTCGGTGATCAGTTTTTAGTGTTTCTATGTTACTGGAAATGCTAAGGAATTTTTTCTAGTAAAGATATAACTTTAAAACAATATTTTTTGCACTCAGGATAATATATTTAACAAAACAGTGCATTGAATAAGCGTTTTATAAATTAAAAAAAAATTAGAGTTTGTTAAACCTCGAAGAACAAAATTTTCTAAGAATTTTTTACATAAAAGGTCACAAAATATTTTCTAATCAAAATATAAGAAAATGAATGCACAGATTTTTTGAGGTAATCCTTGTGATCATTTCGCAAAAAGAAATTTTGAAAATAGTGCAGAAACGAAAAAGCCTTAGGGATTTTAAAAAATTGAAAGTTTCTTAAATTTTTCAAATTAAAAAAAAATCAAAATTTTTTGTGCTTGAAAATAAATGATTGATTGTTAATAATATAAACAAGTATATAATAAACAATAATATAAACAAGTATAATTATAAACAAGTGCAGAAACAAAGATTTCAAGGAATTAACTTTTTCACTTAAATTAAAGAAATTTGTTAGAAAGGTACTGTAACCACTTAAAAATTAAAATTGAAATTTCCTTTGTTACTTTACCTTAAATCTTTGTACTTAAATACAATATTATGATTCAAAACATATCCTCAATGAATAAATAGACTTACTAGCCTGTAGCAATGTAAATACTGCTTAGTGTGCAGTTATCTATGTGTATCAGCTAAATCTGTACTGACATTTAACAGATAGTTTTTTGTTTCACGATATTTGACAAAAGTGTTTTTCTCTTGAAAAGTAGAGATTTTTCGAGACAAATTTCGTTCTAGATCTTAAACTATTCGTTTGGTAAACTTTGACGAATGATTCATTGTTTCCTCATCCTAATGGACCAAGTATCACAGACAACGTTGTGGACAATTTATACCAACGTCAAACTGTTTCTATTTGAAGAAGAGTGTTATCCAAGAAAAAAACACTTTGAAGCAATTACTGGAAATACATTAGTTCTAGGCAGATATTAACTTAACTTTTCAGCCCTTTTTGAGAATAAATGTTGCTACATAAAACATGCTTAGGTTTACTGAATTTTACTCTAAAGATGGTTACTTTAAACTATTTCCAGTTATTAAAAAACAAACATTGTCCGTGAGACTCGTTAGTTAACATACACCTACATATTTGTCATTGTTGATGCGTGTATCTGCATTGCATTTTAAGTTTAAAATATTTGACACGTAAAACTGAACATACTAAAAGTAAAGACACCAAGTTTTTATTTCATCATGTAGTGTCA
>JAXGGA010010957.1:0-44556 GCA_038373865.1 Uloborus plumipes
ATGTAACTTTTAACAAAATAAATAAATACTAACAACTGCACTAACCAAACGTGCATAAATTTAATGCAAATAAAGTAAATATGAAATGAATATCGTAACAAATGTGTTACTTGTGTTAGGTAGATTTATTTAGGCTTATCAGTGAAAACTGTAGAAAATAAAATAAGTAACCTCCCCACACACACACTTACTTTAAAGTATTACACATTACAACTTTTAAAAGCAAAGATAGCAAACATTGACAAAAGAATACATACTTCCATAAAGAAAATGCTATTTTAAATATTAAAAAAATTGAGAAATTAAATGAAAATAAATAGTACCTTTATAAATCTGGTCTTTATAAGTTTTAATACTTTCTTTCAGGAGCTGTATTTTTTCTTTACACTTGTAAATATCCAGTTTCTGAGAAAACACAATAAAATCACGTTTAACCTTTTTTTTTTACATGATAATAACAATAAAATTGAAAAGCAATTAGCAAATAAATGTACAAAAAAGGAAATCATATCAAGAAAAGTGACTGTAGACCCAGTGTCTTTTTTCTTTTCGTATCTTTTATGTTGCTCATAATATTTTATACATAAGCAGGGGAATCTAGACATTCAAAACTCTTTTAACAGGAGCTCCCCCCTCCCAGTTTATGAACAAGTTTCCTTAAATTTACTTTTTTTTGTCACTTTTAGATAACTGGAGGCAGTTATTCCTGATGCAGTAACCAAATTAAAAAAAGTTAATAGCACTTATGATTAAAAAAACAACTCAGCAGTAAAGTAAATGAGGCTTAACTCTACAGGTAAAACTAAAACACTAGGTCCTTTTTTTTCACAATTTTAAAGCCACTTGTCAATGTCCTCGGTAACTTAATGTCTTTTTGATTTATTTGGCGCATTGGTAAAAACTTTAACAGGATTTTTAGTGGAATTTAAAAGGTTGTGGAGCACATTACTGCTAGTTTGCACATACATGTCTGCTAAAATAATTCTAATGCATCAATAAACTCTTACCGCATTTTCTATCTGTTTTCTTTTGGAAAATGCATGTTCATACCTAAGGGGAAAAAAAGAAAAATATAAAACAAAATTATAAAACTAAAGATCTATTGTATAATCCTCTATAACTATTAAATAAGGAAACAAACATATTAAATCCATTATACTGTATAAGCCTGTATTAGCCGATATGCCGCAAAAATTGAAGTTGACCAGCAGGACGGATAATTCAGGTTCATTTTGCAACAAAACAAAAGACATTTTCGAACTCAGTTTAAATTACAAAGCAAACCACTGTGAGGGAAAGTAATAATAAATTCCCAAAGTAACCTCTTTTTCAAAAACCAACCAATAAATTTCAGGTCACCGAGATGAAGGTAATCCTGGTGGTTTGATAGTTAATATTTTTACAAACTAAACTGCTTGTTACAAATGGATCTATACTGCCATGCTAAGCACAAAAATGGTACCTGCAGCTGTGCTCAAAATGAGAAATTCCTTTCTAAAGTTTTACACCTCCATGTATTTTATTTAGATGCCACTTTTCCAGAAATTTTATTTTAAAATTTTACGTTCACTAACGACCATAAAACAAAATATTTAGATAGTATATGCTACAAAGAATTACCCGGTGACAATAATTCAATTTTGATAAAAAGCGCAGATGCAACATTTGTGCTACACATACCAGTATAGAGCTTATACTATTTTTTAAAGTTGAATATGTATTTGAAGGGCCAGGGGAGAAAAAAGATGAAAGTGACCAAAAAGCGATTTCGAGAAAAACGAAGAACAAAGTTTGATTTCTCGTAACTCCTTGTGTAGTTAATAGAGTTTTCATGCACATTTCGGTCGATTCTCATCTTTTTTCCCCCTTGTTGTTCTACCAGATGATATTACTCCTTCATAGCCCCTAGATAGTGCTAATATCTCAAAATTGACAAAAAAGTGACTTTCATCTTTTTTCCCCTGGCCCTTCATTTGTTATAGTATTAAATTATCATTCTTTTTCTAACCTTTAATTATCTGGCATGCAAGAAAGGACCAGGCAAGGGTTATTGAAAATCTGGTGATCCTTGAATTTTATAGCATGTCGGTTGATGCGAGTAATAAAATATTTTTAAAAGTTTTGTCGAAGAAATTATGAAATTATGTAGGTTGTTGTCTCATGCGCAAGAGACAACTTGGCTCCTACAGCTTTGTAGTTTGAAACAAAATTACTTTAGAGCTTCAGAGTTTGCACCTTGGAGTATTTTTTATAAATTCTAAATTAGTTCTCTTGTAATTAATTTTTTAAGCCAAAATTTTACATAACTTGCCGATTAAACTACAATCCTCCGTATGTTTTCCTATTTGTAAGTTTTCATAGGAAATAAAGACAAAGTAATATCTCTAAACCAACTAATTTGACTTTGATCAAAAGAAAACAGTTTTGAAAAAAAGATAAAGAAATTTTTCAGTAAAAAGAAAAAAAAAAGACTATTGCAGATATCACAAGACTTTTATGAATGTCTGTTGATTATTCTTTGTCTTTAATGTCTGATAGTTTTCAATAACCTATTTACATCTATTAAGTAAGGCAAATTTATCGGATAGCATTGTTTTTGAATTCTTATTGATAGAACTTGAAAGGACATACTGCAGAATCTAGAAAGGGGACATCGCAATAAATGTGAGGCCCATGCATGAGCAGTTCATCCAATATCAAATAAAATGGATAATGGTAAATAAATCTTTTAACATATTGATGATACTTGTGCAATCCAAATATAGCATTTAACTCTATTGCTTCCAGATACATTAGGTCTAGAACATAAACCAGTACATGATCAAGACAATGCCTTAACATGTGGGAAAGGGAGTTAGAATAATGAACGATTCAAAATTAATAACAATATATTCAAACTTTAATTATTTATAGAAAAACTGAGTCTACAAACTTTTTCAAAATTGAGGCTCTTTCTGCATCAATTTTAAACTTTTTCGGTTTCTTGTCTGCGAATCTGCAAAGGAAACAAGAATATGTATGATAAATAAGAGTAACAAAAGATTCTAGTAAAACTAAAATATTTTTCTCAAGTATGCAGCAAAAAAAAAAAAAATATATATATATATATATTCAGGAAATTATTAACATTCAAGAGAAAATCACTATTACCACTTTATTGCAATGCCATGGCATTGCAATAAAGTGGTAATAGTGTAAAAAGTCTATGTCCCTTTTCATCCAGATCCCATTGCTGTCCCATTCTGAAATTTTTACCACATATACACTACATTGGGAAGTAATATATATATATATTTTTTTTCAGATTTTTAAAAAATACACTTTTTGAGATATTCAAGGTCAAATAATGCTTTTGGTGACCTTGAAATTTTAACATCACGAAAACTTGTCAAGTCATATATCATGTGAAAGCTTGTTTAAATAGCTTTAAAATGACATATAACAAAAGACTTTAGCTGCAATAGAAGCTGAGAAAATTGAATCTTTGTATGTACCAAAATTCAACTTTTTGCCGTTTTTTGAGTTTTTTAGGGGGTCCCCCACAAAAAACTAACAGCTGAAAAAATTTTTAAAAATCATTTTTTGTATCACTTTATAGACGTATTCAACCCTATGATTTTTTTTTTTTTAAATTGGTGATGGTCAAGTTTTGAGGCTTGTTGATTTCACTTGGAATGACCCCACTCAAAAACGGCATTGCATCATAGTATAAAAAGATATATTATTTAACATACCCATTAAACATGATAAGCTTAAATAAAAATGTTTAAAACTTTCAATGTATGAAAATACAATTGATTTTTTGCACAGTATTCGGCCAAGACCAAATAGTAAACTAACAGCTGAAAAAAATTTTAAAAATCATTTTTTTGTATCACTTTATAGACGTATTCAACCCGATGATTTTTTTGAAATTGGTGATGGTCAAGTTTTGAGGCTCGTTGATTTCACTTGAAATGACCCAGTGTATTCACTAACTTTATTGTCAACTTGAAATGTCTGTACCACAAATTTTCACCATGTTAATTAGTAAACTGAATCTATACAAAATTATAGGATAAAGCAGAAAACAAAATACATTTTCTTGCATATTCCTAATGTGTGTATCCTCATTTTATCTTATGAAACTAATTAAAATACATAAAAGATTTAAATAGATAAAGTATAAGCATAAATCATAGATGAAACAAACTTTCTCTCTCAGTATAAAATATGTAGAAAAATGGAATAGTATGATAAAAATAGTTTCTTTCTCAATATATTCTTTTTTTTTTTTTTTTTAACTGAATGTGAGACTTTATAAAAATATTCATTAATATTTTTCTGACATTACATTAAAAAAATTCTTAGTTATCTTTACAGTAGTAAAAATCATAGAGAGACTTTTTTTTTTTTTCACACAGACACAGGTTATAATGCAAGAAAATAATGTTTGGGATTTTTTGAAGATATGTCCTTTCTTTTCCTGTTTTTTCATAAAATGTTACCAAGTTTTGAAAATAAGTGTTCACAACATTTTGTTCATTAAGTGAAACTTTGGTTCTGAAAGGTACTTTCTGGCCAATTGGGATAAGTTGGGAAATTGAATTCTCACCGCTTAAAAGACCATTTTGTTCTTTCAAATAAGGATTCTAGGAAAACTAAGTCAATTGCTCTTATTTCAATTTGGACTGAGGTTTCTGTTCCACTTTGTAGTTGGCTTGCAATTTCGTTAGTATTCGTTCATAGACTTTGTTTTTGAAAGAATCAAACAATAATGCTACAAATATTTTGTTTAGACACTTGTGTTGGTTTTGTGCTGATATTTTTACCAGGGTTATTGATTTTTATCTTATTGTAGTATATTTTACTTGAATTTTGTAGATGAAGAACAATTTGAATCTGGCATTAAAAATGATTGCATTACAATTACAATATCATGCTTATGGTTTTGTTTCAGTGAAAAAAGTTCATCAAAATTTTTTTTAGGAATACCTTTTATGGTGCTGACTCTGATAAAGTCTGGATTTGTCAAAATATAATTATATTTTTTCTATTGGAATATCCTTATAGATAAACATTTTTCATTGAGAAATATGGTTTGTTGCTGCTGATTCTGGTAAATATAAATCCGATCAAAAGCTATATGATATAATTCATGCTGAATCATTTCAATTTATTTTCTTCCCTTATTTATTTGAAGGGCTTTCTGAAATAAAGCTTCTAATAAAAAATAAAATGTATTATTTTTGTATAGGCTTAAATATAGAGCTCTGATCATTAAGAACTATTGCTAAGTAATACATTCTTCTTTCGGTAATTTTTGACCGAATATTTTTTAAAGTTTGAATTAATGAAACCATTTTTTAAAAATTGATTTCAAATTATGTTTCGAAATCTTTAATAATGTTTTTTACTCTTAATTGTACAAAATTAAGCTTTAAATACAACCTGTTCATTGTTTTCAATTTAAAATAATTAATTATTTGTCAGTCGAATAGACGAATATTCAGCCTTGATTATGGTCAAATGTTTGATTTTAGTCCAAATCAGTATTCCTTGCATCCTTAACTCAAACAAAAAAAAAAAAAATAAATAAATAAATATAAATAAAAAACTAACGAAATGTGCATTAAGTTAACAGAGGTGGCGCTAGGAAATGCCCGACAGGGGGGCAAGCTTGCCCGACAGGGGGGCACAGGTATAATTTAAAAATTAAAAGTCCCCCCCCCCCCCGTTCTCCAGTGTTTTAATTTTTTATGGTGCATTCGCATAAAAGGTAATCATTCTGACCATAAACCCAAAACAAAACAGTACAAGTATTAGGATTAAATTAAAAAAATTAAAAAACCCCAGACCCTGATTGCCGACCTCATATTAAAACGAACTACACTGATCAAAAAGCATTTTAAATTTAAATACATTCAGTTGTTTTCAAGAGGACCAGGTAAACGCGGAAAAGGAACGATAATCCTTATTAGTAAATTTGCTAGTCGCAAAAGCAGAATAAAGAGGGAAAATTGAATATTCTTTTAAAACCTCATACTAAAATCAACTACAAGTATTTTAATTGTTAACAAATATAAAATGGCAACAGAAAAACATTTTAAATCATTGAGTTTTCTTTCTTCGTGGGCCAACAATGACATCGGCTTCCAATTGCGTAAATTTAAGGTTTAGCCGCATTTTCTAAAAAACGTTAGCATTCGAATTCTAAATAACATGGAAGTTTCAAACACATTCTATCAGATGCAGAATTTTTTTTTTCATTTTGATACTGTTGTTTTACTTTTCTCTTGTTTTTTTTTTTTCTCTTCAAAAATCGTGAAAAACCTTTTAAAGGTTTTTAATTAATATCTTCGTTAATTAACCCATTAATGCCTGACATTTTTTTTCCAAAGATATTTTGTATACTGGTTACAAACAGTGTTTAATGGACAGGAAAAATAATAAAAAAAATATTACGTAAAAAATAATTTCTTTATTAAGGAAAGAAAAATCGTCCCTTAAAAGTTACGATAGACCCCAGAGGGTACATACTTTTTTTACTAAATTTTTTTTCTGCCTACGATATAATATTTAAAAAGACATTTTATAAGAAGAAATAAAATCAGCAATTAACATAAACTGGGAAGCTGGGAATAACTTTGAAAACTTCGCTTTTTTCTTGAGATTGTGAACGATGTCATTTTTGATAAAGATCATATTAAAACTGCTACAGAACACACTTTACAATGGTTATGTGCTGCAATCTGTTAATAACGAATTGAAACAATACCAAGGTACTCATTGAACCAGGGTTGCAAAAAAGCCGGCTTTTTTTAAAAAAGGCCAGACCGGCCGGCTTTTATTAAAAAAGCCGGTCTTTTTTGGCCTTTTTTTAAAAAAAGCCGGTCTTTTTTGGCCTTTTTTAAAATATTATACTTTACACTTATACTTTTGGCTTCTATGCATTTTAATCAGGTAACACATATCAATTTAAGTAATAAAACAATACTTTTGTGAAATGATAAAAGAAATATTTACACAAAAACTGCAAATCATTATAAAACATCAAATAATAATGTCATAGCATATCACTGCTGGATTAGTTGGTTTGAATTTGAATAAAATGCAAAGAGCGAACTTCCCTTTATTTAAACTCTGCTGAAAAGAAAAATATTAGAATTGTCTGAAGACATGTCAATTGGACAAAAAAGCCCATCCTGCATTATTTGTAAAATGATATGAAGGTATCATGACCAGCACTCTTTAGTGAAAGCAAGGCATTATCTCCCTTCCTAGAAACTATGGCCCCTTAATAAAAGGGAAGGCAAACCCTGTGTCCTTAAGCAATAACAGGAGTCTCAGAATTCAGTAGAGGCTTGTGCGGAAAGAAAGGGTGAGATATCATTGGGAACAATCCTTCAAATTGAGGGACAGGAGCACCAATGTATAAAAGGATTAAAAGTTTAAAATCAAGATAAAAAGCAGGTGGCTGCACATTATTATACTAAAAGAAAGATGCCTTCCTTCATTCTTTAGGAAGTGGAGAGCAGGTGAAAGAGCAATGGTCAGCTCAATGACAATTTGACAATCCAGTTGATTGAGGGAGTGGCACCTAAAAGAGAGATTGCAGGGAAACAAAGTGAGGAGAGGGCTTCTTCTGCATTTTATGCAATCTTTAGTGTCAGAAACCAACAGGATGTCCACAATTTTATAACAAAAGGCTGGGGAAGCACTGCATAGGGGATTTAGCTTACAAGCAATTTAATTGGTTACTGATCTACTTCCAGTAACCAATAGAATTGCACCTCTTCAAAGAATGGAAATGAAGGTTGAAAAATGTTATCACAATTTTTTTTCTATTTTAGAATTATTTTCAGCTCTGAGTAGCTCAGTCAAAGTTTTTCGTGATCATTATTATTTAGCTTAAATTATAATGGCATCTGGATGTGGGAGAAAACAAGCTTCCGAATGGAATGAGTTCACGAGTTCATGAGTTTGTGACTTAAAAAAAAGCAGAAAAAATATAAGAGTTCATTGTTATTTCAAGACTAAACCAGATAACTGCTAACAACAGCAGCAGAATCATGTGAGCTTTTGAATACTTTGACGAAAATTCATTTACGACCATTTACATTCCATTGAACAAGACTAATTACCTGATATAGAACAATAGCTTTACTTTTCTATTTTTGTAACAACTATCTAATTTTTAGTCTTGTGTCATGGAATTTGTCAACAGAGCTGTAATTGTATTAATAATATAATTTTCATTGTAAGTAAATTAAAATAAAACACCACAAAAAAAAAATCCTAAAAAAGCCAGAGTTTTTAATAAAAGCCGGCCTTTTTTCCTTAAAAAGCCGGCCTTTTTTAAGTGGTTTAAACCAAAAAAAGCCGGTCGGCTTTTTTTGGCTCGGCTAAAATGTATCAACCCTGCGATTGAACACTATTATTTGGTTGAAATGTTCATTTTGGGGAAATTCAGACCCTATTTTTGACCGTCCCTAAAAAGGGACGCTAGGCACTAATGGGTTAATGTCATTTGAAAACGCGATCTAGCTGAGAACACTCTCCTTTCAAAAAAATTTTTTTTCGAAACGGTCCATGCGATCAGCCTGTAAAGTGCCACAGACAGATCGACAAATACACAGACACGTCAACTTTATACTACACGTCATTGTACGTACATTTACAATTTTATTTTTCAAAAGAATTTCAGAGATACACAAAACGAAAATATTAAATGATAAAGGAAATGAAAAACAAATGAAGTGTAATTGAACTTAATAAATAAAAAGAATTATCTTATAAACTAGTCTGCTTGAGAGTGAAAAATATGAGCGAAAAAAAAGTATCAACACTTTTTTTCCTCACCTCTAAACACAAAGGGTGTAGATTTAATTTTTAACTCGTTGCTATCTAAATGTGTACGGTTTTAAATGAAAGAAAGAAAGAAACGAAGAAAGAAAACACAAAAAAAAAAAAAATCAAATTCATACTGCCCCTATTGCTAAAAAAAAAAGCATTTCAAAAGTTTATAACACACACTTACCCAGTTACTTCTGGACATGATTTACATCTGTTCTGTTCTAATAAATTTCAATTCGTTTAAATTTTGGTTAAGATTTTTTTTTTCTCTTGTTAAGAAGTAACTCCGTGAATGAAAAGTTTTAGTGCATTTTCTCACCATGACGTGACGGTGCGAAGGGCGAATTTGAACTGTGGCCTAGGGTATGCTTCATTTCTTCACAGACTGTTCTTTATTGGCTCTCTATGCACAACGCACGGGAGCCCGCGGCACTGGTTTACGACAAGAAAAAGTGGTCTAATCCCCGAGTCTGAAGTATCGCTCCTCCTCAGAGGGTGGCAAAGACCCTGGAGAGAAACACGTGTCTAGCGGCTGATTTTAAGAAATGAGGTAGAGAACAGCTATTTATTGTTGATGATTATAAGATTCTCAGAAAGTGACAATGGATGTCCGTTTGCCATGCTGCTGGCGATTTGCGGGTAAGGACAGCTGGTAAGAAAAAAAGAGGAAGATTTGTCCTTTTCAACCTGAACAAAAATAACTTTCTCCAGCAGAACTTACGTTCGATATCTAGACGATGCATCCTGTTGCTACCGTCCTGTCTCCCGAAGGTTCTCGTGTTCAAAATTGGTCTGGAAACGCGTAATTCGTTAAATAATGAGAATATTTTAGAAAAAAAAAATAGTTTTTTTGATTGAATTATTTTATTGAAAACAGTTTACTGATCCGTCGGGATCGGAAAAATTTTCGGCACTCAGATTTCTGTCGGAAAATTTGATCGTCGGATTTTCCCGACGAAGTTAGAAATTTTCCCCGATGGGGGGGCAAGACGTTTCCGACGGGGGGTTGGGCAATTGCCCCCCCCTGCCCCATAGCTGGCACCGCCACTGTAAGTTAGTAAGTTAATCAATAACTTTTAACACCACTTCATATTAAAACAACCAGGATTTGTTAAAATCTATCATTGTAATTTTATAAATTACACATGAATAGACACAATTTGGAAGGGAAAAAAACATGAAAACGATAAATACTAAGTTTACATTTACAGTTTTTGAACATGTTAAGAGAAGATTAATTAGGATTAATCAAAGAAATCCTTATGAAAGAATTTGGTAAGAAAAAAAAACTGCACTTCCAGTGATGAACACAAATTTTGATCCATAATAGGTTATTCAAACTTAAAATGTAATAAATAAAAAAGTTTAAAAAAAAAAAAACTTAAAAAATGGAAATGTAGCGTCACATTTAAAGAATAAAATTACGAAAAAAACAAATATGTTTTGTCAAAAACACACATTGAAACAGAAGGATCATCGGATATGAACTGAAACTTCTTGACACAGATGATTCCAAGTTTGTATGTAAACATATACCTACCTTTCAAAACACTTTTTTTTGGAGTGCGTGAAATCCCCATTTCGCACACAATCAACGCAGTAAAAGATTTTCCCCAAGTGGTGACATAATGGGCATTTCACGAAGTCATCTCTTTTGCAGCTATTATTGTCTGTAATAGATATGCATTGATACAAACTTTCAGGTATTGAATCATCCAGTGCTTTCGTACTTGATCTCGCCATTAAACCATCACGACAGTTGTGTTGGTTTTTGTTATTAAGCTCTTTGTTTTGCTTAAAGTTGTAGTTCAGAAATTTAAAGAAAACAATGCAATATTTTTAGTCTGAAAAGTTTGCTAGACTTAAAATCTTCACTTTTTGAGCAGAAATTTTATTTCTGCTACCAAGAAATGCGTAAATCGTGCATCCTTTTAGGAATTCTTTAATAGTTTACTTCTTCCGTTCATTTGGAGCTAATTTTATTATTACGCACAATTATACTACATTATTTTTTCTTTCTTTCAATTGCTGATAATTTGAAAGTAGAAGTCAAAATATTATTATTTTCCTTATTTTCTCTGTCGAAAATATTTTCTGCCACATTGCGAAATATTTGGCTCCTCCTCCCTGAAAAAGTAAATAAAACAGTTTTGTTGATGTTGATGCTGCAAAAGCAATTTTGTCAACAATGGAACTGTGTGAAATTAGAGCGTAAGTTTCCCAAATCATTTTTCCCCTACAAATAACGAAGCTAATTAAATGCATAGAATATTTATAGAAATATTATGTCTTTTAATTTTTTTAGATCGACTCTTAAATGTTCAAAATTTAAAATTAAAATCAAACCAAAAAAAGGTGGTTGTGTTTCGTCATCATCATTTACTATGTTGAAAAATGCAAGTTTTAACCATATATTTCTAGACTTCTTTTCCTTAAAAGATCGTGTTTCTCGAGTTTTTAACATGTGCTGAGAAATGATGATAGCAGGTCATCATTGTGAAGGGGTTATGTGAGACTTATTTACATTTGATTATTATCATCTACATTATCCTCTCAAAATGTAAACTAATATCACATAACCCTTCTTCCACTTATCTGTTCAAATAGCTTCATTGATTTTATCATCTCAAAATTTTAACAAATGTGGCGCAACCCCTTTTCCACTTAGCCTTTCAATTTTCTTTAGAGTGTGAATAAAAGTCATAATTTCATACACTGACTCATACACAGCAATATATTGGTTATCCCCAAGCAAGTTTTTACTTTACTGATTATTATTTTTTGCCAACTCCCATATTTTGAATGCAACTTAATTTCACAATGTAAGATGAGTTTTTCACTCATTTTACTACACATCAAGCTCATTTGATCACAGAAAAAATGTTTATTAGAGTCTGAAAAGCGTGGAAGATTATGTTCGTACTTTATCCAATTTAGTGAAATGGAGGAGAAAATGTCAATAAAGATAGGATCACTAAGTCACGGAGGCCAAACTAGAAGAGAGTCATAGCGCAGAATGCACCATTAAAATTTATAGGGGAGGGTCTGCTTTTTGAGGTTTTTTTTTCCTTTTTTTAGCATTGCCAAATTGCCATGTTTCCTTTTTGGACCTCGAATGTAGTGTAATCCCTCTTTCAGTTTGGTATTCCATCAACATCCCGCGTCACGGCTCTCCACCAACCCAGACCTGTTCACCATGCAGGGAGCATATGGTGGCGCAGTCTGCAACAGTCCAGCTGACTACGATACAGGACTTGGTGGCAAAGTATCAGACATACATGACCACCTATGCACACATGTGACTGACTGTTTACACACACACATACATCAATAGCTTTACATACTTGCTCCAAAAAATTTCCTCATTTTTTTTTCTTAGGAACATTTGTACATAGCCATTGAAATTGTTTCATTGAGCCTTTTTTAACGTACTATTGGATGATCCTCTCTATATGGAGCTCATGACTGTACTTATGAGTTGAGGTTTTCCCCTATGAGGACAAATCACGTATGAATAAGGCTGAAGGAGCTAAAACATGTTTATTACTGCTCTCTTACTATTTTTTTTTCTTTTTTTTCTGTTAATCTGCCCAAAATAATAAATTGATGATTGGACTTACTCAACTTTAATCATCATAAGTAAATTAATTTGTGCAATTTAAATTTATTTTATTGCTTGAGGCGTTTTGATCTGTGTCTTGAACATATTCTCACCCACTGGAATTTTCATCATCCATTTCTTTCCGAATCATGAAGAAAAAAATATCGAAAACTGCCAGGTAGTTGAAAAATTTAATCACATAAAAGTAGGCACGTATTCAAAATGCTGAAAAACCAAAAATAAAAAATTGTAGGCAGTTAGTTCTACCGTGTTTTTTTCTTGAAATGAACACTTTTGGTACACTACAAGTTAAAAGTGCACACGTGATCCCAGGTGCAAAAAAAAAAAAAAAAAAAAGCAAGTATCTCCCCAAAGCAACACAAGAAAGCTTTATTCCTCTTGCAGCAACACAATTTTCTTTTCTGAATAACTGTTGTTGTTTCTAATACCACTCGGGTATCCAAGCTCAAAGTAGATGAAATCTACTCGATTTAAGGCAGGATAGGTACGACTTCTGTTTTTACGAGCACCATTCAGGTAGAAGACCGTTTTAGCTCAACATACATGATGACATGATGATCTGTTTATAGGGTAGGCATCCATTCATAGCACACTTTCACACACACAAAGGAGAAAGACAGGAGAGAAAGAAAGTACGTCCATGCCCAAGCCGGGATTCGAACCACTTGCCACCGCATCACGGTCAGACGTCTCTGACCACCCGACAAGGTGGCCGACTTTATGAATGACTAAAAAGGGGTATTATTTATGGAGCGTATGGAGCTGTTGGTACGCAAGTAGTTTGGACAACATATGCATCATACATAGCTGTAGTCAAGGGGTTAGTAGAAAACTACATTCTATGCATTTGTTTCTCTCTTTAAAACTAAATACTGACAGCTCCAAAAATGGTTAAATCCTCTGTATATGTTATAGATAAGAAAAATATATTTTGCATATTTTTTTAAGAGACCCCTCTTTTTTTGCAGGTGTGTTATTGCTCAGTTGCAGGACAGAAACTCCAAAGAGCATAGCTTTTGCGAAGTGATACATTATAGTAACAAGCTGCTAGAATCGTTGGATTATCTGAAGAAGGAATCATTAAACAGGAAACTTCAAAGCAATAAGGATGAGTCCGATTTGTCTTCATCTCCAACTGCCGAAAAGTCTTCGATGAAAAATGAGGACATCAATATGCTTTTGAAGTGCTGTTCTTTGCAGAAAGAGTTAGCCGATTGTCACAAAAGAATCGCAGACTATGCTCAGCAGGTTGTTGATTTTCGAAACATTTTGGATGAAAAGGATAATGAGTTCTCCAGGCAAAAGTGCATGTTGGATTCCGCCAGAATTGAATTAGCGAACTCCCGAGATTTATGTACAAATTATTCGAGGCAAATCTCAGAGCTTAAAAGCGCTCTGCAGAATAAAGCAGATGAATGTGATACATTAAACATCACATACTCTAGTCTTGAAAGGAAGAAGAATGATCTGGAGATAGAAAACAGAAATTTGAAATCTCAGCTCTCTGTACTTCTGTCAAAGAAGCCTGCACAGGTAACCCGAGATTACGACATCCAAAAGTCAATTCAGGAGGCTTCTGAAGATTTGGTTGAAAGTAGCCAGTCTCTCAAACCCGTCCAGAAAGAGGTTTTAACCAGAGCGCCTTCTGTGGATCCTGCATTACAAGATAATAGATCGCCTTCTGTAGATCCTGCATTCCATGATAATAGAGCGCTTTCTGTAGATCCTGCATTCCATGATAATAGAGCGCCTTCTGTAGATCCTGCATTCCATAATAATGATGTGCCTACTCAAGTCAAAGTTTCATTTAATGCTCATGACAGCCAAATTAATGCCCTCATATGGATATCCTCTTCCCATTTAATTACTGGTGGAGCTGATAGGAAAGTGAAGCTTTGGGATCTCTCTCATGAGACTGTGACGTTAAAGAAATGTGTCCGGGATTGTAATTCTGCGATTATGTCAGTAGATTTAGATTCAGACGCTAATCTTCTACTTTGTGCATCCTGCGATTTTGCCAGTCGGGTCTGGACTGTCAGCGATTTTACCATCAGGCACACTCTAACCGGGCACAGTGGGAAAGTCTATTCTGCAAAGTTTTTACGGGAAAATAATCAGATCATTTCGGGCAGCTCCGACCAGACCCTGAAACTGTGGGATTTTAGACGAAGAGCGTGTGTTCAGACGTGTTCCGCCAACTCTCAGGTCAGTGATGTCATCGGTGCCGGAAGCCATGGTGTAATTAGTGGCCATTTGGATAAGAAAATAAAACTCTGGGACATGAGGACGAACACAGAGACTTCGCATATCTTGTGCTCCGGAGCATTGACTTCTTTGGATTTGTCGAAAAATGGACATTTTGTCCTTGCTAGTCAGGCAGATCATAAATTAACTTTATTTGATTTGCGTAAAAATGCCAAGTTGTTATCTTTGTCTAGTGAAAGATTTGAAATTCCTTTTGATTTCACAAGAGCAAAGTTTAGTGGGGATAACTTATATTGCTCTTGTGGATCAAAGAATGGTTCTGTTTTTATTTGGCATTTATCTTCAGGAAAACTTAAGACTGAGTTAAAAGGTCATTCAAATTCTGTGATTTCTTGTAGTTGGAGTAAATGTGGTTCATACTTGGCTACTTGTGATTCTAATAAGAAATGTATTATTTGGACTAATAAATAGGTTATTTTAATTCATATAGTTTTTATCTTTTGTAAAAGTATAATTTTCAAATCAAAATTACTGATAATTCTCTTCAAATCAAGATTAATGCTGGAAGGATTTTGAAATGCAGTGTGGTCTGTTTTGGTAATTAAATGCTTTTGGCAAAAAATGAAAATTTTTACTTTAATATTATTATTATGATTAATTTTAAACACCTCCTTGCATATAGTTCTGCATTTATGTGATTCACAAAAAAGGAAAAAAAAAGTACCAAGAAAAGTTGGTAATAATTAATTAGGATTGTACACAATGACATTAACATGGGTGCTACTTTTTGGTACCAAAGACGAAATTTAGTCTTATTAAAAGATTCGACTGTGGGGCATTGGTCCGTTAGTTAAAAGCGGGTTTCAATTGAAGGTGGTGACCAAAAATACTGAATCTCTTAAAAGACGGAATTCTATCTTCAGTATTGAAAAGTGGCACCCATGACTATTAAGCATGAAGCAGTATTTAAAAAAAAAGTAATAAGAATAACAATAAAACAAGAATGATATGAATGAGAAACTGATACCCTGCAAGAGATTTCCCACATTTTTTTTTTTTTGTTTTTTTTTAAAGAATAGCTAAATTGAAGTTATGTTAAAATTAATTTCATTTTTTTTTCTATTCCAGAATGAAAGCTTTGCGCTTACTTCTGGTATGTCTTTTTAGCTGAATGAATTGTGTTGCTTATGCAGGAAAATACTTCTGAATATTTTTCTTATATCTACAACATTACTGCCCCAGTCGAGAGGCAATGACAAAATCATACTTATAGTGATTATTGGGATGTGTCGTTCATGAATGATTCTAAAAGATTCATAAACAGTGCAGTACAAATCCCTAAAAAATGAATGGCTGTTCTTTGGAAGGGTGAAGGGTGAACAGTTTGGAACATTGTACTGATGTATAATACTCTTGCCTCATTGGTTCATTTTTATTAGTTAACAGATTTTATAAACATAGCACTGGAACATTAGAAAAATTGTTTCAACTTGTTTCTTTATTCATTTTTACTTTTATTACTCTTTGTGCCATAATTGAACCATTAAACTTGTAAGTTGTTTCTCTTTTTGATTTTGTAGTACAGCAACCTTCATATTTGTTGCCATAAACATTTCCTTCTCCTTGTGCTTTGTGTTACAGCCAATTCAATATTTACGAACCCCTCACCCAACAATGAAGTGAGTTGTAAGTTTGACGTATTTGTGTATCTGTCTTTGGCACCGTACAGCCTAAACGGATGGACCGATTTTGCAAAAAAAAATATTTTTGTTTGATAGGTCAAATGATCGAAAGTATTCTTAGCTAGGTCTTCGGATGACATTAGTTAACAAATATATTATTTCAAAACCTTTAAAATGTTTTCCACAATTTTTGAAGTGAAAATATACTGTAAAATTTAAAAAACAATGGAACTGAAAGAAAGAATTAAAATTTCTGAGTCTGATAATATGTGTGTGTGGAACTTCTATGAAAAATAGAACTTGAATTATAACGTTTTATAGCAATTGTGGCTAGGGCTTAAATCTCCAGGATTGGAAACCGATATTATTGTTGGCCGACGAGGAAATAATGTTTATCTGTAATAAAAAACTTGAAATGACGGGCCTGCTGATCTACCAACAGTTTTTATGTATGTAAGTAAATTTCGCAGAGATATCACCTGCAACTTTTGTGAATGAAGGAAGCTGTTCAAATGAACCAGTTCAGTTAAAAAAAGTGCAGCGGGAAGGTTTTTTTTATGTAAGGTAAGTAAAGAGAAAATAGCCCATAAACAACTCCAACATTCACTTTTGCTTTGTAAAATGCTGATAGATAGCGCCACCAATTAACGCTCAAAGAGGATACTGTAAAATTCAAAACTGCCGCAAAAATTCAAAAACTGGACTTTTTTTTTTTAGGGGAAACGAGGTAAGTATCTCTAAGAATCTTATCAATATCTCGGAACAAATTTTTAAAAAATATATGTTCAATGAGATAGAAAAAATATTTTCCTATTTTATGACCAGAAAAAATAAAGAAATAAACTGTAAAATAGATGCAATTTTATTCAACGAAAAAGGACCGAGCTCATGCAATGTTTTTCTATTTCTATTTTTCGAAAGTTTATTAATTACTTAACAACAAGAAAAAAGATCTGCCTCGGGACCTTCATCGACAGTATCAAACGTTATTTTTGAAATCAATGCTTATGATGCACAATACTTGAGAAATTATTAAAAAAATGCATGTGGTAAAAAGCAATCATCTACAAGTATCTTTCACCAGATGAGGAAGAAGAAATTCGAAAACAAACTAAATTATCAAGGAGAAAAACTCAGAAAATCATTCATTTCATGCCTTCTTAATGATTTTGAAGTTTTTACCTTTAACTTTGTAAATGATGCAATATCAATTAAATATCTTAGTTTCAATCATGCGTAACAGATGGCGCCATCAACATTACGTTTGTATTATTCCAGCTATAAGACGGAAATTAGAAAATACTGTGGTAGGTATCAATATTTTCGTATGAATGGGGAATTAAATTCAATTTTATATTCATAACTTCAAAAATAAATATTTTTCAAACTTCATACTTCAATTTACAAAATGGTTCCTAAAAATTTGAAACGTATCTTTTATCTTGAGTAAAAACTGAAGGTAATTTTTATTAGTTTAAAGTATTTGGTAATGCACTCTTTGAAATGGAAATTTAACATTGAACCAAATACTTCTGCAAACTTTCACCAACTTTTGACATATTTATTAGAGCAAAGAATGAGTACAATGAATTTTACCTTTGCGTAACTCTTTATTTTTTAACCGTCAGATTAACGTGGTAGCGTGGCCGAGCGGTCTAAGGCGCTGGTTTAAGGCACCAGTCTCTTCGGAGGCGTGGGTTCGAATCCCACCGCTGCCAAGAATTCATTTTTGCACCCAATGTTTAGTTGTTTAAATCTGTATGGCGTGAAAAATAATTCTGCTTGTCTTCCCGCTGATATTTTCGTCAGAAGAACCAGAAATCTTTCTATGGACAAACCCTTTTCCCTATCACTTTCCCATTTTTAGAGATTCAAAAAGGGATAAACGGTGGGAATCGATGCAACTCCAAGAGTATGGATATAAGCTAATGCTATAATATGAACAAACTTAATTTCATTTTTAATCTTAATTATATCTGTGAATATCAGCTTAATGGATACGGATTAATACGGAAATATAACAGTGGCGGTTCTATGATATTTTCGAGCTGAATCAAAAACTGGAGACTGCCAGAGCTTTTATCCATCATCTTTCAAGTTTTTACATCTAGTTTCAACAAAAATAAATAATTGAATTTTGACACCTTGAATTTAAATTAGGTTTTGCTCTGTGGCGAATGCCCGAATGGAGTATGAGTGATTTTGTTCATTTTTAGCTTTTCAAGACATTTTTTATTACATTCAATGTTTTTAGTTTCAGCTGTAATTCAAATGTGTTCCATTGTTGTTGATTTTTTTTTCTTTTTTAGCCATAAAAAAAAAAAAATATTTTTATTTATTTATTATTTTTTTCTTGTATCGAATCTTACTTTTTCCTTAAAAATCCTCGATTAACGTGCCAACCTATTCCGCGGAAAACATGGAGTTTCACTGTAATGTAATTTATTTTATTTTATGTGAAAATCGCAGAGAAACTTACAAGAGTTTCTAATACGTGTGCTTCAAAACTGTGTTACAGATATTGATCATGATAAAAGTTTGCGTCAGACGAAAGCTCTTTTTCGCTGTTTGGGTGAGAGAGAGAACATGATTGAGCTGACATGAAGCAAATGGAAAGACCGGGAAAAAATGTATGCACAAATGTACAAGATAAACTCTTGTACATTTGTGTGTGTACATTTGTGCATACAGAAGCAAATCGTAGGAAATAGCAGAGCGAGGGGCCTGCCCTTGCAAAGTACTCACTTCACGCAGGAAGTGGGCAAGGAAGAGACCTACTGTTAGGGCCAATCCTAACATAGTAGAGGTCTTAATGAGCGCCTAACCAGCAAGACTTTTCTTGCCGGCAGGGGTGGAGAGAATCGCAAAAAGCAAGAAGGCCATCGGCCTCGTTGTGAGGCACAGCCTTGCGACAAGCCGCTAGCTGGGCAGGGACTAGTGACAGAGAATGCCATTCCTAGTAACGTTACTCCTCTGAAAACCGAAGGAGTAGGTGATGTGCTTGGTATCAGATCAGCGGCGTACGCAGACAAATCGCTTCAGGGGGGCTGAGTCGAAACTTTTAGAGATGGTGGGGGGGGGGGGGCTCATAAAATGTTGCAAAGGGAAGTAAATATTTCGTATTTGTGATATCAATGCTAATTTAATGTGGTAAAATTTACATAATTATTATATTTTTAATCCTTATAATTGCTATAAAAAGTAAAAGTATTTGATGAAAACAGAAAATGATAAAAATAAAGTTTGAAATTTTTTCTTTACTGACAGAGATGTTCTTGAATCACATGCTTGAAATATTTTGGAAAATTTGTGCTTTAATACCGTTAATATTGCGATTAAATTACTATTGTTCCTAATACTGGGTTTCAATCACATTTGTTTAAATATAATTAAAAGAGAGTTAGACGAATGAACAAGCATTAATCGTTGTTTCTGAAATATATATTTACAATAAAAACTAACAAAATTGAATTATATAAAATAATCAGAAATGTGACACAGTAAAATAGACGAGTCAAAACTAGTAAAAAAAATAATTTTTCTTACCTTCTTTTAATTTTGTCTTATGCTTTATTATTTGATCTGAAAACTGTTCTGATCTTGCGACGGTAAAAAGAAAGGAAGAGAAAAAAATATTAAAGCTTAAATGCCAAAAATTCGTTTTGAAAATTTCGGAGGGGGCTGCAGCCCCATCAGCCCACCCCCCTGAGTACGCCACTGTGGAAACCTAGTACCACCATGATGGAAGGTGTAATGAATTTGATCATAGGTTAGTGGGTTAGGGTAGAGCTCCTTGTGAAAAAGTTTGAATGTATCCACGATGTGTAGGAGGTGATAACTTAAAGGTTATCATCGTTGTGAAGTTTTGTTGGAGATAAACTAAAGGGGCATTGCAGATCTTTCAGAGTTTAATTTTAGAGAACTTGTACGTTCCTCTTGTTAGACTTGGCTGCCTGTCCTCATACAGGGACACTATATCGGAGTGTAGGGCGTATTGCTGTTGCATTATAAAGCAACAGATTGCGAAATTGTGTTGCCTAAGGTTTATTTGTAAATATATTAAATATTATTATAAATATACCTGGCAGTTACACGAAAAATAGCTGCACTAATGGCTTAAAATCAAATTACAAGTAGGGTAAGCTAAAATACCTACTTCAAAACACTAACAATCATTTTACGCAGGGCTACTTATTGGAGGGAAATGGCTGGCTTCAACCCCTAGAATTGTAAACCGTCAGCTCCGACTCCTTCCCCCAAAAATCAGTCCCACTTCATTACTCGGACTCTTGACTCCACAGCACTGGCAGAGTTGCGGATTCCGAGGCAAAATAACCGACTTCGATGCCGACACTTGGAATTCTGAAGTGTTCAACTCCCGACTCCGACTCCTCAACCTAAAAATCAGTTCAACTCCGGCTCCAAAGCACTTATTTTACGTTGAGAAATAGTAATAATAATTTGGCTTAAAAACTTCCTTATTTAGATTTGATTTACAGAAAAATCATTCATAATTACTGTATCCATATCTGCATCCATAATATACTGCGTCCATCCTCAGCAGTCAGGACTTTTGGTAAGAGAAAAAGACTTAGCTTTATAGAGTAAGAGTCCAGCAGGCAAGGCTTACCTCATTTGAAAAAGGCCCAAATTTTTACTGCGTAAGCACATCACATCAGATGCGTCAAAAAAGAAACATCGTAGAGCAGTGTTTCCCGACCTTTTTGAGCTCATCGCCCCATTTAAGACGCTGACTGACACCTATCGCCTCCCCCCCTTTTCTTCCTCAAAAAAAAAAAAAAAAAAACATAAGTTGTCGCAAGTAAACACATCGATATTATTGAAAGTAAAAGTATCTAATATTATTTTTCTTTCTTTCACAAAGCGCTTTTTGATACCCTTCAATAAGCAATTGAAGGGCATCAAAAAGCAGAAGTACATTTTTCGAGAAATTATTTTCTTTTTTACACTGGAATCTGAGGGAATTGGAATCATTGAAACTAAAAATTTGAAAGAAAATAAAATAAAAATCTGAAAATTTATAAAGTTGACAATAAATGATAAAATACTTTCTAAGGTTCATCCGAGGTGCAAGGAGGATGCTCTTGAACTTTAATTAGTTTTTTTCTTAACTTGTGATTAATTGTCTGAACTCTGAACAACCGGTTTCGTACATTTTTTCAATATCGGTTTTCGCTACCCTTTTATTAGTACTGTTTTCTCTAAATATCCATCATCCTTCTAATTTACCACCCCTTTGAGGAGTCAAATCACCCTCAGGTTGGGAATCACTGTCGTCGAGTCATGCCATGTCAAGTGACTTCGTCATCTCCACTCTACCGCTACGATTTAAAAGAAATTTTATACAGATGCAGACATGTCTTTGAAAGTTACCTATACAAATTTTCAACTTCCAAAACTCAAATTTGAAGGAGATAGGATCAATAAAAAAAGAGGAATCCAAAATGGCTGATCAGCTTTGTGAAACAAATTGCCCCGTTTGGGCTAACTATTTTGGAACCCCCTTTTTTCTTTCTTTTTGAGGTATTCGAGATACTTGCTATTTGTGTCTTAGAAGCTGGAAATATGTGTATATAACATCAACTTCAAGTTGTTTTGTGAAGCAACAAATTTAAGACATAAAGGAAGAAGCCGAGAAAAGTGCAATCCGTTTTTTATTTTATTTTTACAAATCAAAATAACCATTTACAAAATCCCGAAGTACAATAATGTTGATTTCACACCAAACAGCGACAGCAACAGAAGAGATTTTGTAACAGACTTTCAGCGCATATGATTGTTCCCACATAATTTAATATCATGCTCTCGTGTTGCCAATCGTTTGATAAAAAGCAGTCATAAAAAATACATGAATCTGTGGAAGAATATGATTCATTGCTTGAGCAATGACGTACAACGCGATGCACATACACTCTGTTCAAGGAAAAGATAGATCAAAAGTAAACAAACAGGTTGTCAGAAGGTTTGTCACTTTTTCACTTGGTCATTTTCTTCCGAATAATAACAATAATAATAACTTTACCAACAGTATTCACTTTCGCCGGCTGCTTGGCATTAATTTGTTCTTGTCCAATCCAAACACGGGATTCACGTCGCCAAATGCCGCATTTCTTTGTTTACATCTAGTCCATCTTTCCCGAGAACGCAGCATAGCTGAATCAAACACCACCTTTGAGAAAGAAGGTGTTGTCTACAGATAGTGTTGGCTGAATGGCTGAAACCTCGTTGGTGGTGTGGTACCCATAGCAACAGGCGAGTTTTGTTGCCGTCACGGTCGGAGTGAAATCATCATAAACTGGTACGCAAATGATTCTGAGTCCCACAACGGTATAGCACGATGGAAGGTGATGTATTTCATGTTATCAGTACGTCATCACAGGGAAAGATGACACAGCCAGAAGTGAGAAGGTAAAAATGACATCATTCTCTTGCCTCCGCAATTCACTGAACGAAATTTATATGCATCAAACTCCTTGAATTTCGTGGTGAAAAACGTTACTTAATGTTTATCGTTCGCTTTTCAATCTCGAAATTTCAAAAAGAAAGGAGATGCTGTGTTTTCATTAATTACTGAGATATGCCCGTTCATGTATGTAAATTAATGAAAACGGGAACGTCCTTCATTTCCCCCTTCACCCATACTTTAATCGTGATTGAGCGAGTGATTGAAACATACACAGAATTTTCTTGGAAAACTTTTCAACGACTATTGATTTTTCTTTAATTCCCTCTTTGTTTTTTTCTAAAAAACAAGTTTGACTTCAAACTGTTCGAAGGTACTTAGTATTTTAAATTAAATTATCATTCGGATAAAGTATAAGTTACTTCGTAGTAGTAGCTATAAGTGTTTTATGCCGTTTTATGAGTTTGAATCAAAGTCCATTATTTAAAAAAATATATGTAGAAAAAGATATAGTTGAAAAATGGATCGATATATTTCACTAACTTTCAATCGAAACACACACACGAAATGTAGGTATAAGTTAACAAAACATCCTCAAATGTTGACGAATTCTTGAACGAGAAATTATTTCCAAACTTCTGATTGCATTATTTTTTTTGCTCTGAGCTATATGAGTATTTTTCAGATCAGTAATATGTATACTCACAACTGATGTCCTAATACTGTTCTTTCAATTCAAGTAATTTTGTATGTTGTGAAACATGTTCAATTCCTTGTGAAAAAACAGAAACAGCGACTTTTAATTTTTTATAGTTCAAGTGTCTTAACTATTCCTCGGCAAGAATGACAGCCACACATTTCATATCAGAAAAAATTTAAATATTTCTTAAGATGGGCTGAATTTTTTCACAATGTCTCAAGTGAACAGACTACGTTCCTAGAAGAAATGTTACATTAAGGAAAATCGGTAAGTGCGGAATAATTTAGCCCGCAAATGGATTAGAAACTTGAACTATTTCACTTTGTAAAAATGAAAATAACCGCGTAACATACGTTTTCACGTCCATTTACGTTTTCGTGTCCATATTTTGCAATTGACTGATATTCAGTTGAAGAATTCTTCTGCACAAACCAATTTTTACAAGAAGAATGCAACTGTGAAAAGTGTCCTTCTAATCGTTCATGAGCTGCAATAAAAGGGAAACTCAAAAATGTCTGAAAACTCTAATTTATTGAGTTGATAAAATGAATACAATTTCTTAGGTAGGTTCTTAGGTAGGGATGCACCGATAAGCAAATTGGCCGATTACCGATTAATCGGCTGAGCCGATTAATGATGAGGATGATTGTTTTCAATTTTACCATCAGTGTTTTTTCTCTCTTATACAACTCGAAGTTAGAAATAATAAGTAATATTTATTTCCGAGAGAAGATTTTTTCCAATTTTCCAAAAGACTTTCAATATTTTATCAAAAATCTTAGAACCAATTTTCATATTATTGTCAACAATAGTATTGACACATTGTTAGAGTTATTTTATTTGGACATAAAAATTCAAAAAAAGGGGGAGTCTGTGGTGAGCACTCCAATTTAGGAGTACTTAATTTATACATTTAAATAATTAGTAGCCTTTAATTCAATACTTTTATTCTTTGAAAATTAGAGGTTAACTAAAAGCACTGTGCTAAGAGAAAATTATCGCCACATGAAAAATATTGCAACATTGTCTATGTATATTTATTCAAAGTAGGATAATTAATTAAAAAAAAACCTTTATATCAACTGTTAGGATTATTATTACTGGTAATAAAATTATTCATCATAGTTTCTTAGTAAAGATACACTATAAAGAATAATATTTGAAAAATATTTTTCCGCCGATTAATCGGCCCGATTTTGCCGATTATAGATAATCGGCAAAGTGGCCGATTAATCGGTACTGCCGATTAATCGGTGCATCCCCAATCTTAAGCCTATCAATTATCATCTTACTTTCGAACCAAAAACAAACAATAAGTTACTCTTTTCGGGTATCACGAAAATACTTATTCTTCATTCAAACACTTAAATTGTTGTTTGAAGTTGTGATCAGTAAAAAGGCTTCAATCGACGATTCGGATTGACCGAGATTTAAATCGCCTTGTGCAAACCAGGTCCGTCTTTCATGGGGTCAGAGGGGTCGATTGCTCTATCCCCCTGGCTTCATTGTAAATAAATTTAAATACATTGGGAAGTTAACGCATTTACATGCAATGTCCAATGTCACTGTTTCTTTTTTCCAAAAATCAACATTTTCCATTAATGATTTTGTTTTTCTGGACGGTCTGCAAGAAGCTGATAAACATCATTTTTAGCTAAAAGGGTGTCTTGAAAAAGATTGAGAATTACTAATATTACAGCACATGAACGATAGATACCTCTGTTAAAATTGAAGGGAATAAAATCACCAAGCACAAAAAGTGCACCCAGGCGACACCACATATGTATATTCTTTTTTTTTTTCAGACGATGTATAAATAACAACTCACTGACTATAAGCAGGAAACACAAATTAACCATCGGTATGCAGATGATCTTGATTTCACTGTCTTTTGCCTTTCCCGCGTGAAAACATCTTCCCCCAAATGGAGGAAGACTTCTTCTCTGCGTCAGGCTTGAGGCCATCTTCCACTAGGCCACGTGTATCACTATTCCTGTGCTTGGACGACGACCGCCAGGTGTCGCCTTCATCTTCATAGTCAGTATCTTCAGATTGCTCGTGGGTGGGGCTGGAGTGTCCAGAATCTCTGTCTTCAATGCTGACTTTGAGGAGATCCAGCACATTTTGTTCTTTGCTGGAGCCTTTTTTGGATTCCACCTGAAAAATTTAAAAAAATACTATTTTTATTTTTATACAGAAGTCATTAGTTTCGACATACATGAGGACTGCTTTCCATGTGCCTTGCTTCCTGATAAGCACAGGACAGATTTACGGCACAGAGAGGTTGAAATAACATCCATGGGCAGAGCGGCATCCGAACCCGCGACAGCTTGCTTAGGAGGAGAAGACTACCTCTAGGTCACCGAGGACCCCAAAACTATTTTTAGCAACAGTTGTAGTATCCAGTTAATCGATGAAGTAGACAGCCATAATTATTAATATTTTCGATTCTTTTTTGATTAAATAGGAATACTTCAGATGAAAGAGACGTTTCCGATTAATATTATGTTAGTTCCACTTGAATATGTTTTTAATTTAAATACGAATCCATAGAAGTTTCAAAAAGGTAACGCATTATTTCAAGATCTCGGTGAAAAGAATGGAACAGTTCTCTTTTTGGATAATATTTTATGCTTTAAATTAAAATATGTGCAGAAATTCATTACAAGATCGAATATTTTTCCGTTCTGGGCAAATCAAGACATCTTCAATTGTTCCTTCATCGTTCGGCGGCTGTTGACAGTTGCCCTGCGAAATTGCTGTTAAGTTAACAGCAAAAACTACTAATATAAAGGGGTGTTCTATAAGTGATGAAAAAGTGCTCTAAAAGTGGGAACATGAGTCAGTGTTCAAAAAATTCTCTCAAATGCATTTCCAAGAGTGTACTAAAAAGTTCTCAGAAGTGCTTTTACTTTGAAAACTTCCAATGCTTCAAAGGGTTCTGAAAAAGGGACAAGCGCCCTTATTTGAAAAGTGTTTGAAGATTTGCAGTCAGAGGCGCATCCATGGGGGGAGCTAAGGGGCTTAAGCCCCTCCCAGAAGCAAGAAGAGGAACCCTCTTGATAAAACCAAACTGATTAAAATTGCGTCTTTGAGAAATTTGCTGAGAGATAGCCCTCAACCCCCTCCTTAATTTCAATAAAAATTAACTTTAGTTTTTTTTCTCTAGGACTTCCAACTTCGAAAAATTTCTGAAGGAGGCCTATTCAGCCCTTCCTAAAAGCAGTCCTGGATGTACCACTGTTTGCAGTGTATGTGGTTACATATCATTTCGGACATACCCTGTTATCCGGTAGCATGTGGTCACTTCTGTGGGAATCCGGTTTGTCTCCTTCAGGCTCAAAGATGTCCGGGTTTTCCAGGAAGGCTTGTGCCAAATTCCGGCTGATCTGCTTCCTGATGGTCTTCTTCATGGATAGGTGGCGCTCCAAGTGGCGCATGTCGCGCTCGCTCAACGTCTTGCTGGTGTAGGTGGCATAGTTGCGGCTGCACCCTTTGGAGCGAGATTCATCTTTTGGACAATTCTCCTGTAGAACATAAAAAGGTACGATGAAGGTACGGAATAAACCGGATAAATATATACAGTTGAGCCTCGGTAACTTAACACTCCAAGGGACCACGAAAATATGCCGTGTTAAGCAAGTGTCAACTTACCGACGCTCCATAATTTTAGCTCTTTAAAGTGTTTTCTGTATTGCTTATTTACTAGTACTGACCATCCACTAAAGGTCGAGACTAGCGGTCGCCACTAGCCATAAGCGACTAAAAATTATTTTTTGGCTACTAAAAGATTATTGTTGGTCGCCGAACTGGCGACCTATTTTTTTCTGAACAAAATACAAACTGCCGATTCATCGTGCCGATTATGAAAAGAAAATGGCTATTAGCATCGTCTCTGGTGACCAATAATAACTTAGAGAGAAATTTGACCCATCTGCTGTACAAAGCATCTAAATACATAATTTCAATCCAGAAACTGCTATAAAACGTTGTTGGAAAAAGAGTCAAACATGACCAAATTTATGGTCAAAAACATAACGCCGTGTAATAAGCTAGTATACTATAAAACAGCATCAACAACAGACAGTTCCTTCTGCTAAAGGTCCTGGTTACTTTCAAACTTTCAATTTTGGCACTTAGACCTTTAGCTTCTCACTGGCCTCAAATGATCTATAATGCTCCTCTGGTAAGTTGACCTCCGACATTGACAATGTTTCCCGCTTTCCGGGTAATAGTAAAGGCAAGCCCATCATTTAAAATTTAAAATTTATCCAAGGGGCGGGGGTCAAAGTGTGCGAATCCAATGCAAGTTTCATTGGAAAACAATAAAACCAGGCCTGCTCATTTGCGAACATTGATTTCTCAAAGCAGGGGGAAGGGCATTGACCAACCTAAATGGCGGCCATGAGGAAAGGGTAATTTCCTTGGATTTGAGTAGGAATAGTTTTGAAAAACGACAACGAAAATAATTCATCTCGATTCGTTGCGAATTACCTCCGAAAAGGAGTGAAATATTCCGTATGTAGAAGGTCACAGGTCAGCTTACCAGAGGAGCCCTATAGAATGTTCCTTTACTTACCACTTTCCAATATTGATGCTTACCTTTCCAGACGATTCTTTCCCGCTCTTTTTTTGGGAGTGGGAGTTCTTCTCAACCGACGCATCTTTGTTGTTTTTCCGTTTCTCTCGGGGACTTTGGCAGAGGTCTTGTGTGTCGCTGGTGGACTTTTTTCTGGAGGAAGTGTTCGAGAAGATGTTCCTTATGTGGGGGATACTTCTATCCATGTTCCCACCAGAGCTGGAAAGAAAAAAAGAGCAATTAAAGCAAGTTAAAAGACTTTAAGCATGATATTTCATGTCTTTTCAGAGAGCGTTCTGTCGGAATATCAAACTGCTTCCATAACGTGTCTTAGTTTTTCAGCACTGATACGTTCGCTCTACTAGTATGAGCATGTCCCCCATATTTTTACATGCCCTTTTGACAGATCTTGCCGTGGGATTCCTACTTGTTTTACCAATCTTTAAAATATCCGTATAAATATGTTTTATTTCCGGCTTCAAACGCAATTTTCAAGTTTAAGTTAAACGAGCATCTCTCAAGAAAACATAGTTTTAATGTTGGGATCCCTCAGGGGTCCTCAATTTCTCCTACTTTGTACAACATCTATACGTACGATTTTCCCACCCACCTCAAACATCTTACATGTCTATTCGCCGACGACACAAGTATTCTAGTGGGCGAATACAATAGAAGATTTACACATAAATATCTACAAGATTATATAAATATTATCTCAAACTATATCAACAAATGGCGCATCGCAATCAATCCTTCCAAAACACAAGCCGTCTGTTTTTCCAGAGGGAACATCACGTACCCCCCTCGCGTCATACTTAATAATGTTGAAATTAATTACTCTAGAAGTGTAAAATACTTAGGAGTTGACTTAGACTACAAGTTGACATTTAATACTCATGTCACTGATGTGGTGAAGAAGAAGGCAAAAATAAAACTTGGCTATGTCCTGTCCTTACTATATAGCAGACATCTTAGTACTAAAAGCAAACTATTGTTGTACAAAACTGTACAACATACAACTGTACAACATACAACTGTCTTATATAGCATCCCTGCATGGGGACAGACAGCCAAGTATAACATGAGAAACAAGTTCTCCAAAACCAAACTCTCAGAAAAATCTTCAATGCACCTTGGTCAAAACTCTTCACAACGATGCTAACCTTTAAGTTATCACCTCCTACATCGTGGATACATCCACCAACTTTTTCACCAAGCTTGAGAACCATCCTAACCAACTAATTCATAATGAAGTCATTACACTATATACCACGGTGGTACTAGGTTTCCATCTGATACCATGCACATCACCTACTCTCTCGGTTCTGGGAGGAGTAACTTTACCAGGAATGGCAATCTCCCACTCTAGCCCCTGCCCAACCAGCGGCTTGCCGCTAGGCTGGACCTCACCCCAAGGGTTATGGCCTTCTCGCTTTTAGCTACTCTCTCCACCCCTGCCGGCAAGAAAAGGCTTGCTGATTAGGAGCTCCTTAAGACACACTATGTTAGGATTGGCCCTAACAGTAGGTCTCTTCCTTGCCCACTTCCGGCGCAAAGTGAGTACAGAGCGTGGGGCAAGTCTTTCACTCTGCTATTTCCTATGCTTTATTCCTCTTAACTCCAGTAAAATTGCACTTACATTTAACCCAGTCCTTCCATTTGCTTCATGGTAGCTCAATCATGTTCTCTCTACCCTAACTACTATGGTGCCAGATGTAAACCCAGTGTAATTCACCCTAACAACGAAAAAGATCTTCGCTTTAACGCAAATTTTTCTCACGTTCTGTAGAATCATATTAATATGAAGTGCGGGTTACGGGTAGAAAAAAGGTTGAATAATATTTTTTGTGGAACCGGACAGTATTCGTTTAAGCGGGGCCGATAGAATTGTTTTGCGCCGACTTCAAAACTTATGTTTAAAAGTAGTATCGATGGTGTTCAAAGAATAAAAATATTTTTTTATTTTTTGACCGAAGTAGGTTATATTTTTTTTCCAAAAATATTTTTTTTTAACTCCACCATTACTGATTATTTTTCGCGTACCACTGACGAGGACCTCGCGTACTGCCAATGGCACGCGTACCACAGGTTGAGAAACGCTGGTTTAAAGAACAAATTTAATTCCTATCTTTGTTGGGAATTCTTTACTCACAGTTCAGTTAATTCTTCCCAAATACCCTCTTAAAGAGACGGCTATTATGAACTTCCTGTTTCCTGTGATTTCTTGCAACTGTGGGAATATTGGAGGCAAGAAAAGAAAACCAAGATGGCAATTGCAGAAGAATAAAACCAATTCGAATCGTTAGCAGAGTTGATATCGTCATTCCCGCCTTCGAAGGCCAGAATTGATTGCCTTGACCCATTGACAACCCAAGCAGAGCTGGTTCCTACCATTCACCTCCATTCGAGTCTATTGAATCTTTTGATAGAACGAGTCAAATCTCTCGATTCACCCTTTGTTCATTTCTTTAATGGACGATGAACGACGATCAAGAGATTTAACCTCACTCAAGGAATCAGCGAATGATTCGGTGATGAGTCTAGAGTGCGTTTTTTTTTTTTTACTACATAAAAAAGGGACGAATTAGATTCACAACAGAGTCTGAGAAATTGCGTTTTATTAGGACTTAATCCTTTCAGTGCTAATACAATAATAGTAAACCCTCTTTTATATCGAGCTTGTCGGGAGACAACAAAAAAGGGCGATATATCCAAAAACGCGATGTATCCGAGGTCACAAAATTGATGATTCAATTAACGAACAGATTAACGATATGTGAACCTACACTGCAAAAAATAAATGTTGTTTTCACAGTATAATACAGCTAATTTTAAGGTAATAAACTGTAAAAATTGCTAATTTTACGGTAATAAACCATCAAATTTCTACTTTTACAGTACTAAACTGTAGAATTGCTAATTTTACTGTAACAAGCGGCAAAATTGCTAATTTTACAGTTTATTATGTGTATTTTACTGGATAACTGGACTTTTAATCTGGAACCTCCGCTGTTAGTATTATACTGTTATTTTTACAGTTGACACAGCTAAATTTTACGGCAATAAACTGTTAAATTTCTAACTTTACAGTACGAAACTGTAAAATTGCTAGTTTTACAGTTTGTTACTGTGAAATTTAACGGTTTTAAATTGAAACTTTGCTGCCAGTATTATACTGTAAAAACTACAGTTCATTTTTTGCAGTGTACAAATAGCTTAGTTAGTCATCATATTTGAAATGATTTTCTTTAAAGAAACTTGAGAAAATTATACATCATTTTTTTTTAAGATTAAAAAAGAAATAAACCAGTATTTTTTATGATGCAATACGAAACAAAAGGCAGCTTAATTTGCAACGACTTAAGTGTATGGAAAATATACTAGTTTTGTTTTTTGATATAAAAGAGGAGATAAAATTTCGTCTGAGAAATATACTGTTTTTCTCTCTGTAATGTCAAATGTAAAGAAAATTTTTTTTCACAATATAAGTGTAATTTTTCACGGATAAAGGAAAAGAGTGATATACCCGAATGATCGATTAAACGATGCACGATGTAACGAGGGGTTGTTGTTGTATATATATTTCTTTTCTGCTTGAAAAAGGCCAACAGTTTGGAGAGATTCAGTGGGACATGTATCCCACCATTATATTTAACCGTTTTATCAAGAGACATCTATCCCAATTGTATTGAAACCCGTCTGAAAATACAGCGAAAAGCTAAATTACTTTTAATTGAATCTGTTTCATAGAGCCCTTACCCTTGAGAGACATATGTCCCGGTGATACTGAAAAGATTAAATAATTGATAATTTAAAATACAGCTGTACAGGCAGTTTGTCTACTATAATACTTTATGGTGTGCCTTTAAGAGAGCAAGACATCACTAATTTTACTACATTTAACGCTCATGGGTTTTGAAACAAACAATGCAAGCAGAATTGCAGGTTTTCTCACTTACCAATGCTAAACGTAATTATTACAAACAACATTTACAACTTCTATACAAACTACAAACAAAGATACAGATAACTCACTACGTGAAAACTATTAACACTACACTATAAATAAAACTTTGAGATGGTGCTATTTTGAAGCCGAAACAATGACTTCACATTTTCTCTTAAATCACAACTTTTCACGAATACCACTTACGATTTTGCAATTCCATTACAGGGTCGGAATTTACAACACCTAAGCCGGCGAATAGATCGTTATTCACTGCATTTGCTGCATAATGAAAGAGAGCACGCAAATATGAAATAAATCTGGGAAACAATGGCTGGCTACTGGGGAGGAGGGAATAGTAGGCTTGAATGCGGGGATGAAAGGGATAATGGAACACAGTTTGTTCCGTCATGCCATGGATCAAAAGATTCTTCTTTTCCTTTTCTTCACTGTGAATAACATAAATCTTGTTTATACAGCTAATTTTATAGTAATAAGCTGTAAAAATTGCTAATTTTATAGTAATAGGCTATAAAAATTGCTAATTTTATAGTAATAAGCTGTAAAAATTGCTAATTTTATAGTTATAGGCTGTAAAAATTGCTAATTTTATAGTAATAAGCTGTAAAAATTGCTAATTTTATAGTTATAGGCTGTAAAAAATTGCTAATTTTATAGTAATAAGCTGTGAAAATTGCTAATTTTATAGTAATAGGCAGTAAAAATTGCTAATTTTATAGTAATAGGCTGTAAAAATTGCTAATTTTATAGTATCAGGCTGTAAAAATTGCTAATTTTACAGTTATAAACTGTAAAATTGATAACTTTACAGTACTAAACTGCAAAATTCCTAATTTTACAGCAATAAATTGTAAAATTGCTCATTTTACAGTTTATTACCGTGTATTCTAGTTTTAAAATGGAACCTCTGCTGCCAGTTTTATTATACTGTTGTTTTGACAGTAAAATGCAGCTAAATATTACGGCAATAAGATGTACAGTCATAGAAAAAAAAAACGAAACACTCGCTCGTATTCGAAGACTATTAACATTAGAGACACGTGTAATATGTTATTTCTTCAGGAATAATGTGCTCTATAAATTTCTATTCATAAATTGTTGTTAAGGGGTCGTCTTCATATAAAAATCGGTATCAACTTTAAAATTTTCTATGAAAACCCCCCTTTTTTATAGCATATTTGTGATTAGCAACATCATTCAACTTTGTATACCAAATCGTTTTAAATTTGCTCCAGCCGTTGCTTCACAATTGAACTGAGAGAAAACCGTCCCGTAATGTTAAAAATATTTTTGATACTTGGGCATATAATACTAAAATTACGATAGGTAGGGCAAAGTTTGTTTTTTTATATCAAAGTATGAACCAACCTAACAATAAAAACGTCATTAACTTCCTCTCAGATAAAATTTTGAATTTTTTATGAATAATGAAATTAATATTTGAAAAAATGATGATCTGGAACCATATAATATTTTGATGGAGAAACAATGTAGAAGGGGTTTCAAAGGAGAATCCAAAATGGGAGCTCAAAATATCCAGTAGTTTTTAAGATATGCTAAAAGAACCATTTTTAGGGACCATATACAACTGTGCAAACTGAAACAATAGCAGGGAATTTCTATGCAAAGAAAGAGGAATATGCTTATCCACCAGTTGCAAAACATGCTCAGCGTTTTTATATAGTATTTAGTTTTCAACAGTTATAATACGTTGAAAGTGAAACTATTAATAAAACTGCTGAGTGTATTTTAAAACTGGTAGACAATCCAATTTTTTGTCCATTAGTGAGAAGTCTGCATTCATTCAACAAGTAGCAATTCAAAAAACTTTTTACGTAGACACTTGATTTTCAAAGAAAGCTGTGGTATCTCGGAAAGTTATTTGGAATGATTTGTAACGATTAGACTTTTTTTTCAAATTCTGAGCCACGGTTTTAACATTTTTGCCAATCCTAATACAGTAGTTTATATAAATACAAGAGGTTACTTTTAAGTTGTAACTTCTCTCCAGAAAGTGTGAGCTGCATGGGTTAGTGCGTAGCTAAAAGTATGCATCTATCTTTGTTTAATCAAAGAGATAGAACGTTGCGTTTTTCCCTTGAATAGTGGGGTTTTCCCCCCAGTAGGGTTTTCTCTTCCAAATTTCAAAAAAATATTATAACTTTAACAAAACTCGAGAATTTTTAATTAATTACGAAAAGCAAACGCATTATTGCGAGTAACTTTAGGTAATTTAATCGAAAAAATATGATTTGTCTACTCTTTGTAAATTTCGACCTTGAAAGTAGCATTTTAAATGTGGTGGTGGCCCCTAAATCTTTGGTCGGTCATAACTTTTGTTCTACTGGTCTTAAAGTGATGCCGCTTGGTACCCAGTAGGGTGGAGCGAAAAAAATGAATTTTTGATTTTCGTAAACGGGTACCTTTCATTTACTGTGAATGAGGATAAGTAACAATTCTGTAAAATATTTCACTTTTGCGAAGTAATCTTTAGTCTGCGCATTTAGCCTAAAGTTTTGAAATTTTTTATTTTTTTTAGATTTTTCAAATTTTTTAAAAAAATATTGCAAATGATAAAACTAGTGACGGGTGGTTATTAAATGGAAGAAAAAAGTTTGAAATATACAAGAATTTTTTTAAAACCATTTTAGATTATGATTTCAGTCTGCGCATTAGGCCCAAAGTTCATCAAATTTGTAGAAATTTCCGATATTTTCAATATTGGGCAGAAACTTTATAATTCAATATTTCCACTAAATAAGTACTTAAAGTGCCTTCGAAACACTTTTTTAATCATTTTCTTGTTTTTTTGAACTACTTCAACTGTTTGCTTGCTCATTGAAATTACCCAGGTCTCACCACGAGGAAGTGGCCGCACTTTGGGTGGCACCCGAGCTCCCCTTGCTTCCAACCAATAAGAGCACACATTTACATTTCTTAGACAAGTCAGGAACAATAAATTGTTTCTTTGAGTAGGATATTGTTTACATTGGTTTTGATGGATGCACTACAAAGACAGGAAAATACAAAGGTGTTTCTACGGAAACTGGAAGAAAAACTTGGTAGACCTCTGTAATGGGACATTTGCCAATTACATTTGAATGAACTTAATTTGTTGCATTTTTTGCAAAAGCTAGATGGACCTACCAGTGGACTAAAGTGATTTTTGGGCCTGTTGGACGAAGCTAAACAACATGTTATACTTTCAAATCAGTTCAATATGAACCTATAGAATTTGTCATTGATCAGATTGATTTTTACAATAAAAATGATTCAAGTACTGAGCAACAGTAACTTCATGAGATGGGCAAGGTAATTTTGACGGGAAAAATATCCAGAAAAATATGAAACAGAAGTCCAAGAAAGCTTTCCCAAGCCAGATTGTTGACTACAGTTAACATAATGTTTAGATTATAATTTTTAAAAGAGTTCATAACTTTCGCGGTAAAAGTGTCCTTGCTCTTTTAGGATGAAGTGCAGATGGTACTAATTAAGCTATGAATTTGTATGAGATTATAAAGATTATCTCTCCGGGAAAAAGCAGAAAATTGTATTCACATCTATTCAAAACAATGTATACTTTGCACCCAAGAAATATGCTGCTATAGATATCTATATCTATCTGTATGTATATATATATATATATATATATATATATATATATATATATATATATATATATATATATATATATATATATATATATATATATATATATATATATATATATATATATATATATATATATATATATATCAGTAGCGAGGCGTGACTTCAAGCATCAGTCATCGCTAACTTTCAGGTCCCTAAAGAAATATATCAGACCATATGTTTCGCTCAGGGGTGTTTGTGATAAGAAATTTCTGAAAATTTTGGGCTGCCGTTTCCGAAATTTAATTTCTCAGTTTTCGAAAATTTGAAACTGTCGTTTCCGATATCCATTATTTGGTTCTTTTTTTCATTGCTGAAGAATAACAATATTGCAATGTGTTTAAAAAAATGATATATTGCTACAGATTTTTACGAATGTGTGTGTGAGGGGGAGGGAGGGGTAATTTCCTCATACTTTCAGAACATTTCATCAAGTCTTCAAAAAATTTTACTTACCATGTAAAAATCTTGGTTCACAGATGCTTCTTTTTCAATTTGAAAAGTTCAAGCTTGCTGAAATGCAAAGCTCGAACGGCAACGAGCACTACTTTTTATGAAAAACATTTATAATTGAAACTAAAAAGAGAGAGTAAAAAAACCAAACCACGCACACATATATTCGTTTTTGAAAGTTCGATAAAGTTCCAAAACACAAAAGGTAACAGTATTTTCCCCCATGCAAAACTACTGTAGTTGCAAACAATATTGTTTTCGACCCGTCGGGTTCATATTGGCGCCATCGTAAGATAACCGCAACCCCTTTTTTTTGAAAAATGTGACGCACCGAATTGAAAAAAAAAAAAAAGAATGAACGAAACAGGAGAAAAAAATATCTAGCCCTCCCCATCCAACCCCCACGATCCGCCAAAACTGAGAGTTGCCAGTAAAAACAAAATGCTTTGCACATAAAATTTCCGCGGATCATCGCCGATGACTTGTTTTACATACTAGGCGTTAAATTCAGTCATTTTCCGCGTAGTTCTGCCATATCTCATAGATGGCAGCACAAGTGAATTCCAAAATTTTTAAATGCGATTTTTACAGAATTTACGAAAAGAATATAGATTGACATTGTGTATGAACTATTTCTGGAATACAAAAGTGGTCAATTAAAAAACAAGGCTCCTGACAAGTTAGTTTCGAGATTTTTAAAAGTAATAACACAAATAACGGGATTAAGGAAATTAAGGATTAAGGAGATTAAGGAAATTGAAAACTAACTTCAAAACAACGTTTTGAAAATGAATGAAAATTTTTGAACTTGGTTTTTACTTATTCACTTATTTTTTTGGCACACAAAGAAAATACATGCATACATAAAAACAAAAGGAATTTTAGTTTATATTGTTCATAAGAATAGTGACACATAAACAAATTAATTTTTATTTTTTTTAAGGTGATTGCGAAATCAACGACAAAAATATGGATTGAAACTCTGTTGTAACTGTTTTTCGAACACGAAAGGGGTCAAATTCATAAATAAATCTTTTAATGTTCATTGCTTTTCCTGAGAGGAGAGGGCAGGATTAAAACTATTAAAATTTGATAACACTACAAGTTAGATTTGAGATTTTAATTAGAAAAATCTAACGCCTAGTCTCCCTTACCGCTGAGAACAGCAAAATTTGGATCTGAAGTGTTATTTCATTAATTACACCCATTTTGAAGTCCAAAAACTATCTTTACAATTTTATGTCATATTTTTAAAAGTTATTTGTGTAATTTCTAATTAAAATCTCAAATCTAACTTGTAGTGTTATCAAATTTTAATAGTTTTAATCCTGCCCTCTCCTCTCAGGAAAAGCAATGAACATTAAAAGATTTATTTATGAATTTGACCCCTTTCGTGTTCGAAAAACAGTTACAACAGAGTTTCAATCCATATTTTTGTCGTTGATTTCGCAATCACCTTAAAAAAATAAAAATTAATTTGTTTATGTGTCACTATTCTTATGAACAATATAAACTAAAATTCCTTTTGTTTTTATGTATGCATGTATTTTCTTTGTGTGCCGAAAAAATAAGTGAATAAGTAAAAACCAAGTTCAAAAATTTTCATCCATTTTCAAAACGTTGTTTTGAAGTTAGTTTTCAATTTCCTTAATCTCTTTAATCCTTAATTTCCTTAAATCCCGTTATTTGTGTTATTACTTTTAAAAATCTCGAAACTAACTTGTCAGGAGCCTTGTTTTTTAATTGACCACTTTTGTATTCCAGAAATAGTTCATACACAATGTCAATCTATATTCTTTTCGTAAATTCTGTAAAAATCGCATTTAAAAATTTTGGAATTCACTTGTGCTGCCATCTATGAGATATGGCAGAACTACGCGGAAAATGACTGAATTTAACGCCTAGTGTTTTACTACTAAGGGAAGCTGTGAAAGTATCTGATTGGCTGAAATGGCTGACAAGCGAAAAAAGTTGCGCGCGCACACACAAAACCGATGCGGTATCTGTAGCGATGAGTGAAGGTCACGCCTAATCGTTTACTCAACAGATGGCACCACTAAAAAAAATTATTTGGAATATTAAATGATCTGAAAAAATAATCTGAAAATAAAATTTTAAAAACTTTAATTCTTCCAGTACAAAACGAGGTTTGCCTTCAGGTCATCGGCGAATCGTTCGATGACTTGAGGACTCGCTACTGATATATATATATATATATATATATATATATATATATATATATATATATATATATATATATATATATATATATAAATGCATGTATGTATGTTTGTTCCTTATACAAATCCATAGTTCTCGTCGGATTTTCAACAAACTTGGCACAGAGGCTCCTTGATGCATTAGAATTCACATAGGCGGGGGTGGGGGGGGGGGGGGGTTTGAAATTTAAAAAAAATTCAAAGAGCTCAAAATTCAAATCTTTTGTCTCAAAATGGCCATTCTCATTCAATTTTGAATAAATAGAGTAATAGAGATAAGACTTTAAGCATACAAATTGATAAAATGTAACACATTTAAATAGGAGTATTTTCCAAGAAAGATTACGATTAACAATGAATTATCAATTTAAGGCTCAACACAATTTCATTTAAGCATGAAATAAATTTTTATATTCCCATGTCGATAGAATTCATTCAAATATCTTTTAGAGCTATGTTGTATTAATAAGCACCCGGGCAACGCCGGGAAATAATCTAATTAGTTCATAAGAGAAAGCATATAAATAAACTTGTTTTAAAAAACTAGAAAACAAACAAGCAAACAAATGAGAACGCTTCAGATCCCAAAAATAGATAAAAACCTATTTTTATACATTACATACATAAATTAAAAGTCAGTATACATCGATATGATTTCTTGTCATGATGTGGAAACTACAAAGTCACCTTTTACAAGTAATTTAACACAATATTTACAAAGATTATGGAAGCTGAGAATTTAAATATGATGTCTAAATGCGCTCTTTTTAAACTGCCATTCAAAACTCAATCAGTTGAAAGAGCTGTCAAATAGGTCACAAGCTCTTCAAAATTGGTATATAATCATAGGAAAAGAAAAAGTTTAGTAAAAACTAGGATATCTGACACAAATATTTGATCAATTTACGACACAAAGGAACAATTTAACTGTGAAAGACGTATCTAAGAAATGTAAATACGTGCTCGCATCGGTTGGAAGGAAGGGTTCGCGTGTAGGACTAGAAGTGCGGTCACCTCCTCGTGGTGAGTCCTGGGTAGTTCCACACGGGCAAGCGAAGAGTTGATGGGTTCAAAGTAATAACAAAATGAATAAAAACAGGTTTGAAGACACTTCAAGCGAATATTGAGAGGAAGTAATGAGTTAAAAAATGTTGAAAATATCAGAAATTTTGGGAAATTTGATGAACTTGGAGCGTAATGCTAGAACTGAAATCATATTCTAAAATGGTTTTAAAAAATTCCTTGTCTTTTTCAAACCTTTTTCTTCCATTTAATAACCACCCGTCACTAGTTTTATCATTTGCAATATTCTTAAAAATTTTTTGAAAAATCTAAAAAAATCAAAAATTTCAAAACTTTAGGCCAAATGCGCAGACTAAAGATTACTTCGCAAAAGTGAAATATTTTACAGAATTGTTCCTTTTCCTCATTCACAGTAAATGAAAGGTACCCGTTTACGAAAATCAAAAATTCATTTTTTTCGCTCCACCCTAGTACCCAGCATACTTTTGGCTCTCCGTACCTAATTATGTAACCAAATGTAGGGGTTCCCATTTGAAAATTCAGACTTTGAGTTCATTTCACTTTGTATATAGCCCCTTATCAAAATTTTACTCACATAGTTTTAACCCTTCACTGCACGTTGTGCCAGATCTGGCACAAACCAAATAAACCCTCATATATTCCTATGATTTTTAAATACAGTTAAACTGAGCTTTGTGCCCCTTCTGGAACATTGCTATAACAGTTTAGTGTGATGTTTATGCACTAGTTAGTTGCACTAGTCTAGGTATTACAGTTCTTGCTTTTTAAAGAAAGAGTGTCTGCATTTCCGTTAGAAGTGTGCTTAGTCATTATTTCCTTTGTTCTAAAAATATTTAAATACACTTAGTGGAAAGTTTGTTTATACCACTTATGGCACAAAACACATTGTAGATTATTACACTTATCGGTATACAAAGCATATGCTATGTGCTTTGTGCCATATATAGAACAAACAATTAAAACATCATTTTTGGTGCACATTTTTAAGATTAATTTTTTTCTTTATTTTTCCTGAACTCAGGGCTATTTAAAAGGTAACAAATGATTTTTTTCATTAAAATATAAAAAATCGTGCAGTGAAGGGTTAAAGAAGACTTTAATCCATGTCAAAAGACACCTTTCTTTTGTTTTTGGCAAGTATAGCAGCTGAATAATTCAGAGTTTTTCCTTTTTTTTTCTATGACTGTACAATTGTTATCTTTACAGTAAGAAACTGTAAAATTGCTAGTTTTACAGTTTATTTCTGTGCATTTTGCAGCTTTAAACTGGAACCTCGGCTGCCAGTATTATGCTGTAAAAATAACAGTTCCTTTTTTGCAGTGTTCCAAGGTTTTACAAGAAGTTCTGTCAAGAACTAAACGAGCCTACTTTCCTGTACATCGACATCGGCATTAGCATCTGATCAATATTCTCTTGATTATCTGAAACTAAAAATTATGTCAAACATTTCTTTATAGCACTTAAAGCTGATTTCTGAAAGCAAAATATACCCCTCTTATCAGATAAAATAGACACGTAAAAAGTAAATAAACGAGTCAATAAAGTTTTGTCGCACCTTTTAAAGAATGTAACTGTTATAGTTACAAATTCCACAGGTATTTAGGGCCATTTAGGTATAGTTAAAAATTCCACAATCGTTTTCAAAAGAAAAAAAAAATAAATAAATAAAATAAAAGTACAAAGAACTTCAAAACACATTTTATCAAAGAAAGAAAAAAAACTCGTTCGTTAATAAAATGTCTTGAATTTCATTTTTAATCCGTTGCCAGTTGTTAAATATAAATAAGGAATAAAATGCTCTCGTGAATGAAAAATTTTTGTTGACAAAAAAAAAAATCGTCTGATAAATAATAATAATAATAATAAATTAAACAAAACAAATAAATAAATAAACAAAAAATCGTCTGCCCAGTCAGTCATTTTTTCTGAGCCTGCATTTCCGCCATGTTTGCGGAGTCGGAGTCGGAATCAGAGTCCTCACAGAAGATTATTCAGAAAAGTACTTTACAATACATTATTTATCAGAACCATTTTCTTACAAAGTTAGTTTGAAGGAAATCCGCCTTGAAGTTCAGAATCAACATTCAATTTAAATTTCTCCGTAGGCGCTCATGTTAAAATTTTTTCTGAACGGTTCATCATTGAACGAAAAATGGTTCAAATTGAAAAGTGAAATATAGGAATGAGCCTCTCCGAGATCTTTCGAACAAAAAAAAGTTTATTCAATTCGGACGGTTCACTTAAAAGTTATTAGGTGGGGAAAGGTTGTTTGAACGGTTCAATGTTGAACGAAAAAAATGTTCAAATTGAAAATTTAAATACGGTAATGAAGCATCCTTGCCGAGATCTTTTGAACAAAAAAAAGTTTGTTTAAATCGGACTGTTCATTCAAAAGTTATTAGGTATGAGGGCTTGTTTGAACGGTTCAATGTTGAACGAAAAATTGTTCAAATCAGAAATTTAAAAACGGGGATGAAGTATCCTTGCCGAGATCTTTCGAACAAAAAAAAGTTTGTTTAAATCGGACGGTTCACTCAAAAGTTATTAGGGGTGAGAGCTTGTTTGAACGGTTCAATGTTGAACGAAAAATTGTTCAAATCGAAAATGTAGATACGGGAATGAAGTATCCTTGAAAAGATCTTTCGAACAAAAAAAAGTTTGTTCAAATCGGACTGTTCATTCAAAAGTTAGTATCACGGGACCGGTTGTTTGAACGGCTCAAAGTTGAACCAAAAATTGTTCAAATCAAAAAATCAAATATGGGAATGAGCTGTACTTGCCGAGATCTTTCCAACAACAAAAAGTTCGTCCAAATCGGAATGTTCATTCAAAAGTTATTAGGGGGGGGGGGACAGACAGACCGACAGACCGACCGACCGACAGACCGACACACAAATTCCCCATCTCAATACCCTACTTTCAAATTTTTAATTTTTCGATATTTATTTCTTTTTGTTTCTTTTTGCCTTTTTTTTACTTGGCGATATTTTTTGAACTTGGCGATATTTTTTGGACTTGGCGATATTTTTTGGACTTGGCGACATTTTTTAGATGCATTAAGCCAATTTTAATGCTTTTTTCGTCTCTTTTATTTTTAACGGGAAAGTAGGCTAAAAACGAGTAATAAATTGAAATGCAATATAAATGAATTGCAATATGAATGAAATAAATTGATAAATGAAAGTTATAAAATTTTAACAACAGAGCATTAAAATCAGACAAGAGTAAGAGATGCTCTGCCCCACCTTATGGAAAGGGATATATTTATCATGTATTTAAATTTAAACCAAGTAAGGTAGGAAAATAGGGCTTTTTTACCAAGAATATTTTTCGAGAAGCTATTATACAATTAAAATAAAATCTGCTTGAGTTAATAGTTGAATGAACGCAAGCGCACACGATTCGTAAGCATGACGACGAAAAAAAAAAAAAAATTAGTCTCTCCAAATCTATATATATATAAATGGATGGATGTTTGTTTGTTCCTTATACAAATCCACAGTTTTCGTCAGATTTTCATTAAACTTAAGGCGGGGTTTCGAAAATTTTAAAAAGCTCAAAATTTATATTTTTTATCTCAAATTGGCCAATTTCTTTCAATATCGAATAAATAGAGCAATGGAGATAAGCCTTTAAGCATACAAATTGATAAAATTTAACACATTTAAATATGAGCATTTTCCAACAAAGATTACGATTAACAATGATTCATATCAATTTAAGGCTCACCCATTTCATTTTAGCACAAAATAAGTTAAAACAATTACTGTTACAATTATTTGTGTTCAACACTATTTGAACCACTATTAGGAACTTCTATGTTGTATTAATAAGCACCCGGGCAACGCCGGGTAACAAGTTAGTAAATATTAAAAACAACGACTTAAACTTACTCTCATTGTCATGGTAATCTGAAAAATCAAACGAGCATCAATTTCAATTAAATGGGAATAATAAGCAATCGCGATTGCTCGGTGAAAAAAAAAAAAAATTAAAGGTTAGAGGTTTCTTTCGTCCTAATGACTTATCAACATAATTTGAGCACAATGCCGTTCTCCATTTGTGACAAAACAAAAGTATCTATAAAATCAATACTTTCGCCATATATCATCATTACAACTTTGATTGCTATTTAAGAATGAATAATCTCTGCTACCACACGATTTCTTCATAAGAAGGAAATGAATCAATTGCCCATTCACTCACGAATAAATATCAAAGGGAAAATTACTCATCTACTGTAAATGAAGGGAAAGATATCGCAAGGTCAATTACTATGACACGGACAATCTCACTTGGAGAAGAAAAATAAATATTGGTCAAATGCGTTCAAGGTTTATTCTAAACACCAGACTTAGCTTTTTATTCAATTATTTTATTATGGCTAGACTTCCGCTAGACTGTTTTTAGTTAGATTTGAAATTAAAGATGGACAAACGCGTTTAAATCAAACAATGAATCCGCAGCATACTTAATTTTATTTGTAGAGGGTTTTTTACTGCATAATGTAGTTTGTGAATGCGATCGTAAGTCATGCACTCAAAAACAAGAAATTGACCCTGAACCCCCACTAGTTGGGGGTACATTAAGTTTTGTTTGGGGGTCACCCTCCCGAAAACTATTGGTTTTAAAGTGATATTGCCGGTCCTAATATGGTAATATCATTGCATGGGAAGGAGTGGACTCGATCCCCGTCTCAGTAGAAAATTTTCGATAACTACTCCCCCCTCCCCTAGACCAATCAAAAAGATCTCACTGCGCTTCTTACTGCACCCTTCAGCAATATCCTGTCTTAAACAGGGACGCCTCGATGGAAAATCACGGGAGGTCATTGTGACCTTCCAAAAAATTCCTTTTTCAGCAAATTTTGTCTGACGATTCGACAAATTCGAAAATTCAAAACGTCCGGATGTCCCGCAATTTAGATTTCCATTCCGGAAATACAGAATTTCCGCCCTCCGAAAATTTTTGGGGTGCGCATGGTGTTGAGTATTGTGGAATATTCATTTGAATGTTTACGTCCTTCATTTAGTCATCACATGTTTTCATGTGTCCATCAGATCAATCATGCAGTGCTACCTCAGACGTGGCCAGACATACGTAAATACATCAGCTGACAAAAATACATTTATTTACAACACCTCAACCAGCATCAAGCCGAGACTTCCTGATCCC
>JAXGGA010010958.1:0-44545 GCA_038373865.1 Uloborus plumipes
AAATTTTTAACCAAAATAAATAAAGGGTTAATTTAATAGCATATAATAAAAAATATTACTTGCTGTGTAATATTGTAAGATGTTTTAAAGAAGATTTAAATTTTACATGCTTCATTTTCCTTCCCCTTAACTAATAAGGTGCACCAAAACTTGACTCCCTAACAAAAATTTCTGGATCCTCCTTTGTATATATATATAATATATATTCCTCCCAAAGCTGTAATCGTGTAATCGAAATCGTAATCGACTTATAATAATCGTAATCGATTACATTTTTTTCATAATCTAATCGTTGCTGTAATCGTAATAGCGATTTGGCAGAGGGCTGTAATCATAATCGTAATTGTAATCTCTAATTTTTCATGCTCGTAATCAAGGGCGGATCCAGCTTTTAGCTAAGGAGGGGGTCATTTTCGGAAAGGGGGGGGTCAAAGTGCAATTTTTGGGCGAAAATGGGGGGTTTTGACAATTTTTTCGTAATATAAGTGTCAAAAATGCAATTTTTTGCTATATTTTGTCGGTTAAGGGGGGGGTCATGACCCCCATGACCCCCCCTCTGGATCCGCGCCTGCTCGTAATCATAATCGTAATCGATTACATTTTCTCGTAATTGACTCCAAGCCTGTTTCTGTGTGTGTGAAAGTGAGTTATGAATGAATGCCTACCCTATAAACGGGTCCTTATGGCATGTGTGTAGAGCATAAAATCGGTCTTCCACCTAAAAATGGTGCTCTTAAAAACGGAAGCCGTATCCTTACCCCATCTTTCATGGACCTGGTCTAGCTCTGCTGACCAACGGAGGCATGTAACAACAACAACAACAGTAGTGTAGCTCGCTACATTTAAAAAAAAGTAGTTGTAGCTGTAGTTAACTACATTTATAAGAAAGTAGTTGTAGTTGTAGTTCGCTACAAAAAATATGTAGTTTTTCCAACCACTGATTTAGGGGATGACAAGAAAGGGGGTTGAAAGAAAAACCGCATTTTGACCGTAACTCTTCGAAAATAGCTCGAAATAAGCTATAAATTTCCGTAATTAGCATGCTATGTATAATTACTGTACAAATTTTTATGAACGTACCACTCTTACTTCCGAAGATGTGAAATATTTTTTAAAAAACGGCAATTTTATTTGAAGGGTTTTCGCTCAGAACACGCAGAGTTTTTGATCAAACCTTATCAAAACTTCAGGAAAGACGACAAAATACAACAGAAAGAACATACTAAAACGGTAAATAAAAATATTAAAAATACGATGAGATATGAACGTTAAAAGGAAATAATTTTTCACGGTGCATGCGCGAACGACAGAAATTTATAACTACAAAAATATTATAGCTTGGTTTATACTGCATCTTATAAAAAAAGTTCCAGTTGAATATCATAAAAATTGAAAAAGATATCAGCAAGGGCGTAGCTAGGGGGGTGCAGGGGTGTGCAGATGCACCCCTCTAGATCAGAGCCAATGGGAAGTCACTGTGACCTCCCATTTTATTTATTTTTTTGACAAACGATTTTGTCCCCTTTCATGCTTTTCATTGTAACATGCTGGTGCAGAACTATAAAAAAACTACTGTTTTGTTGTTTTAGAAATATTTTATACCATCCATTGGTTTAAGGTGTGCATGACTGAATAAAGTATAGTTTCTTTGAGTTAATAATTTCTTCCTTTTTTTGTGCTAATAGAATTTCAAGCACTTTTTTCTCTTTCTTTCTTGCTTTTTTCTTTCTGTTTTTATTGAAAAATTCGACTTTTATGTAAATTTTTGGGAATTTTATATAAACTGCATTATTATATCTAGTATTGATTACTTTTCAGAAAATGATAGTAAGCTTGCTTGTTTTTGAGGAGAAAATTTTTAATTTACTGAATGAAACTCAGAACTTTACTGAATGATTAAAAAATAAATAAAATACAAGAATGCATACTAATCTATGCCTATCAAGAGACATGAGGCGTCACGAAAATAAATAAAGAAAAAAAAAAGAAAATAAAGAAGTTCAGCCTTGCAATACTGTCTCACTGTTTTCAAATTTCATCAGCCAATTTGTATCGGATAAGAACTTTTTGGGAGGTCACAGTGACCTCCTTTTGGGGTGTCACTGCTTGCACCCCCCTAACTTGAGTCCTGGCTACGCCCTTGGATATCAGCGATCTAGTGAACTGTATTTCATTCATTCGCGACAATACATACATAGTGAGGGTCTGTCCACAAAGAGCTATTTTTAAAATAAAGGTTATTTCGTCATCGTTCAAAACCAACGTTTCAGGGGGTCTCCGGATACTTTTGGCCACCTACTTATTATAAGGTCTTTTTGGCCGAATGGGCGAAATGTGACTTCTATAGGCCAGTATAGATCTAGTGCGGCCATGATTCGAGAGACAATCATTTATTTAAAGGATTACATTTTCCTCACTTCCGGTTTAACCAGAGTTGCAAAAAGGATAGCTGATTCTTCTAAAATTACATTTATAGAAGCGCCGAAGAAAACGTAAAAGTTCAATTAAAATGCAGTTAGATGCAGGCCCGTCCTTCCGAATTGGGGGAGGGGGGTTAATTAAAATACAGTTTTGTATTTTAATTGAACCCCCCTCCCCCGGATGGGAGGGAAATTCCGAATTGGGGGAGGGGGATCAGAGGGGGATCAATTAAAATACAGTTTTGTATTTCAAAAACCCCCTCCCCGAATGGGGGGGGAGATTTCGAATTGGGGGAGGGGGTCAGAGGGGAATCAATTAAAATATAATTTTGTATTTTAATTGACCCCCCCCCGGATGGGAGGAAAATTCCGAATTGGGGGAGGGGGATCAGAGGGGGGTCAATTAAAATACAGTTTTGTATTTCAAAAACCCCCCTCCCCCGAATGGGGGGAAATTTCGAATTGGGGGAGGGGGTCAGAGGGGGGGTCAAATAAAATATAGTTTTGTATTTTAATCGACCCCCCTCCCCCAAATGGGGGGAATTTGGAATTGGGGGAGGGGTCAATTAAAATACAGTTTTGTATTTTAATTACCTCCCTCCCCCGAATGGGGGGGGGGGAATTTCGAATTGGGGAGGGGGGTTAGAGGGAGGGTCAATTAAAGTAGAGTTTTGTATTGTAATTGACCCCCCTCCCCCGGATGGGAGGCAAATTCCGAATTGGGGGGGTGAATTAAAACACAGTTTTGTATTTTAACTGATCCCCCCTCTCCCGAATTGGGGGGGGGAATTCCGAATTGGGGGAGGGGGGTCAGAGGGAGGGTCAATTAAAATACAAAACTGTATTTTAATTGACCCCCTCCCCCGAATTGGGAGAGGGGGGGTCAGTTAAAATAATTTTGTATTTTAATTGACCCCCTCCCCCGAATGGGGGGATTCCGAATTGGGGGGGTCAATTAAAATACAAAACTGCATTTTAATTGACCCCCTCCCCCGAATTGGGGAAATTCCGAATTGGGGAGGGGGGTCAATTAAAATACAGTCCCCCCTGGGGGGACTGTATTCTACAGAACGAAGCACGAATACAGTCCCCCCCAGTATTTTAATTGACCCCCCCTCCCCCGAACGGGGGGAATTTTGAATTAGGGGGGGGGGTCAATTAAAATACAGTTTCCCCTGGAGGGGCTGTATTTTACAGAACGAACCACGAATACAGTCCCCGCAGGAGGGACTGTATTTTAAGTGAACCCCCTCTGACCCCCCTCCCCCAATTCGGAATTTCCCTCCCATCCGGGGGAGGGAGGTCAATTACAATACAAAACTGTATTTTAATTGACCCTCCCTCTGACCCCCCTCCCCCAATTCGGAATTTCCCCATTCGGGGAAGGGGGGTCAATTAAAATACAAAACTGTATTTTAATTGATCCCCTCTGACCACCCTCCCCCAATTCCGAATTCCCCCCCATTCGGGGGAGGGGGGTCAATTAAAATAGAAAACTTTATTTTAATTGAACCCCCCTCTGACCGCCTCCCCCAATTCGGAATCCCGCCCTCTGACCGCCTCCCCCAATTCGGAATTCCCCCCCCCCCCAATTCGGGGCAGGGGGTCAATTAAAATACAAAACTGTGTTTTAATTGATACCCCTCTGACGACCTCCCCCAATTCGGAATCTCCCCCCCCCCCCATTCGGAGGAGGGGGTAATTAAAATACAAAACTGTTTTATTATTGACCCCTCTCTGACTCCCCTCCCCAATTCCGAATTCCCCCCCCCCATATGGGGGAGGGGTCAATTAAAACACAAAACTGTATTTTAATTGACGCCCCTCTGATCCCCCTCCCCCAATTCGGAATTTCCCTCCCATCCGGGTGAGGGGGGATCAATTAAAATACAAAACTGTATTTTAATTGACCCCCCTCCCCCAATTCGGGAGGACGGGCCTGCATCTAACTGCATTTTGATTGAACTTTTGCGTTTTCTTCGGCGCTTCTGTATTTTAATTACTCATATGTTTAGGAAAATGTTATTTTATTTTTTTTTATTTATTTATTATTTTTTTAGGGTGAAATATATTCAAATAATCATGCAATACAAAAATGAAAGCAATAATCAATGAAAAACCTTGTGCCACGAAAATAGCCCGAGAACGAAGGAAAAATAAAAGAAAGAAGAAGGACAGACATTGAGATCTTAGCATGTGCAGCTCAGCCAAGTAATTCATCCCCCCCCCCCCCCAATCAGTTCAAATTGCTTTCCCATTAAAATTTTGTATTTGACAGAAAATTATAACGAATCTCAAAAAATAAAGAAAAAATTTAAAAAAAAAAAGTTTAATAAAATAAAATAATATAATGAATATATGAATGAATTAAAACTTTTCAGAGATTCAGATTATTTTTAAGTGAAGACAATAAGCACACCAGCGTTCTTATAGCGCCAGTACCAGTTGTGAATTAAATTGCAAACTAAAATACAAAAAAAAGTGCCTGCGAAAAGAATGAAAATGATTTTCGTCAATACTTTGCAAAAGACACTCTAAAACAACATTCAGAAAAAAAAGAACACATGAAATTAATGTGCAATCGAGTATCGTGGGATGTGTTTCGATGAATAATGCATGAATAGAAAAATCACTTGAAAGAAATAACGCGGTTTTCACTGAAAAAAGCAAAGCGAAATCTAGATTGTTATAATTAGTCCGAGGAGTTAGTGCAAAAATATTTCATTTCCGGATACCAGTCTGAAATTTTATGTGGGACTTATATTCACATAGGAGGACAAAAAAACGGCGGGAGACACTTGATCGGAGGTCAAGGTCATTCTGTGATGACGTCATCAAAATGGCCGCTTTTACAGGTAAATACGCTCGTTTAACTGCATAAAAATCCATCATAGATTCAAACATTGCAAAACTCAAATATATCATCTGAAAGCTCTTTTAAAGAGCTATTTAGAAATATTTAATTTTTCTTTCTGAGGTCAAGGTCTCACCTGTAATGACGTCATCAAAATGGCCGCTTTCACAGGTAAATACGTTTGTTTAACTCCCCCTAAAACTCCATCATAGATTGAAATATTGCAAAACTCAAATATATCATCTGAAAGCTCTTTAAAAGAGCTATTTAGAAAGATTTAAATTTTTGTTCTAAGGTCAAGGGCCCACCTGTGATGACGTCATCAATTTGGCCGCTTTTACAGGTAAATACGTTCGTTTAACTGCTTAAAACCCCATCATAGATCGATATATTGCAAAACTCAAATATATCATCTGAAAGCTCTTTAAAAGAGCTATTTAGAAAAGTTTAATTTTTATTTCTGAGGTCAAGGTCCCACCTGTAATGACGTCATCAAAATGGCCGCTTTTACAGGTAAATACGTTTGTTTAACTCCCCCTAAAACTCCATCATAGATTTAAATATTTCAAAACTCAACTATATAATCTAAAAACGCTTTAAAAAATCTATTTAGAAAGATTTAATTTTTCTTAATGGGGTAAAGGGCCCACCTGTGATGACGTCATCAAAATGGTCGCTTTTACAGGTAAATACGTTCGTTTAACTGCTTAAAAATCCATCATAGATTCAAATATTGCAAAACTCAAGTATATCATCTGAAAGCTCTTTAAAAGAGCTATTTAGAAAGATTTAATTTTTCTTTCTGAGGTCAAGGTCCCACCTGTAATGACGTCATCAAAATGGCCGCTTTTACAGGTAATTACGTTTGTTTAACTCCCCCTAAAACTCCATCATAGATTAAAATATTTCAAAACTCAACTATATCATCTGAAAGCTCTTTAAAAGATCTATTTAGAAAATATTTAATTTTTCTTACTGAGGTCAAGGGCCACCTGTGATGACGTCATCAAAATGGCCACTTTTACAGGTAAATACGTTCGTTTAACTGCTTAAAACTCCATCATAGATTGATATATTGCAAAACTCAAATATATCATCTGAAAGCTCTTTAAAAGAGCTATTTAGAAAAGTTTAATTTTCCTTTATGAAGTCAAGGTCCCACTTGTAATGACGTCATCAAAATGGCCGCTTTTACAGGTAAATAGGTTTATTTAACTCCCCTTAAAACTCCATCATAGATTTAAATATTTCAAAACTCCACTATATCATCTGAAAGCTCTTTCAAAGAGCTATTTAGAAAGATTTAATTTTTCTTTCTGAGGTCAAGGTCCCACCTGTAATGACGTCATCAAAATGGCCGATTTTACAGGTAAATACGCTTGTTTAACTCCCCCTAAAACCCCATCATAGATTTAAATATTTCAAAATTCAACTATATCATCTGAAAGCGCTTTAAAGGATCTATTTAGAAAATATTTAATTTTTGTTACTGAGGTCAAGGGTCCACCTGTGATGACGTCATCAAAATGGCCGCTTTTACAGGTAAATACGTTCGTTTAACTGCTTAAAACTCCATCATAGATTGATATATTGCAAAACTCAAATATATCACCTGAAAGCTCTTTAAAATAGCTATTTAGAAAGATTTAATTTTTCTTTCTGAGGTCAAGGTCCCACCTATAATGACGTCATCAAAATGGCCGCTTTTACAGGTAAATACGTTTATTTAACTCCCCCTAAAACTCCATCATAGATTTAAATATTTCAAAACTCAACTATAACACCTGAAAGCTCTTTAAAAGAGCTATTTAGAAAGATTTAATTTTTCTTTCTAAGGTCAAGGGCCCACCTGTAATGACGTCATCAAAATGGCCGCTTTTACAGGTAAATACGTTTATTTAACTCTCCCTAAAACTCCATCATAGGTTCAAATATTGCAAAACTCAAATATATCATCTGAAAGCTCTTTAAAAGAGCTATTTATAAAGATTTAATTTTTCTTTCTAAGGTCAAGGGAAAACCCGTGATGCCGTCATCAAAATGGCCGCTTTTACAAGTAAATACGTTTGTTATACATTTTCAATTTAAAATTGTTATAACTTTTCAACTATTTGTCTTAGAAAATAAAACCAAGCACTGTAAAATAGCTCTTTTAAAGCGCTTTCGGATGATATATTTCAGTTCTGCAATATTTAAATCTATGATGGAGTTTTAAACAGTTACATGAGTGCATTTACCTGTAAAAGAGGCCATTTTGATGACGTCATTACAGGTGGGCCCTTGACCTCAAAAAGAAAAATTAAATCTTTCTAAATAGATCTTTTAATGCGCTTTCTGATGATATGATTGAGTTTTGAAATATTTAAATCTATGATGGAGTTTTAGGGGAGTTAAACAAACGTATTTACCTGTAAAAGCGGCCATTTTGATGACGTCATCACAGGTGGGCCCTTGACCTTAGAAAGAAAAATTACATCTTTCTAAATAGCTCTTTCAAAGAGCTTTCAGATGATACATTTGAGTTTTGCAATATTTCAATCTATGATGGAGTTTTAAGCAATTAACGAACGTACTAACCTGTTAAAGCGGCCATCTTGATGACGTCATCACGGGAGTTCAGTACCCCTGATCAAGTGTCTCCCGGCGGTTTTTTGTTCTTATATATGTACATAAGCTCTGTACCAAATTTCACACTGGTATCCGGAAGTGAAATATTTCGGCTGTTTTTGTCGCTAACTCCACAGACTAAATGGAACATGAATGGAAATACACGAAAACCAACCCTAGGAGATCAGCGCCACAAGCGGCGACAACGGTAACTTCGCCTTGTACGAAATTTCCTTTAATCTCCGCCGCGTCAGGCTAGCCGCTTAAGATCGCAGGTAGCCATGGTCCAGCGAGCACTTTACGAATTGCATTGAGCATTTAAATTCAAAAAATGCTTAACATGAACTAAATAAGTACTGCACTGGATATTAGTAGATCCTAATTAGCACTTAAAACGATAAGTACAAGAATTTTATCTTAACAATAAATATTTTTCGAAACCTCCGAATATTACAATAAGTGAATCAAATTCTAAAAACCACTTGTATAGTTTTTCGTTGATCTCCAGAAGTATTTAGTTCTTGACAGGAATCAACAAAATGTTCTGGAACTTAGTTAAAATATTACTTGAAACGTGGCGCTGCAAACTGAAAATATTTCACCATTTCACTTTGCCCCTCTATTTCACTTTGCTCCTCATTCACCTACTTGTATAGTGTGCCCCGATACGAAGATGTTTGGCCTTGAAAGAATTCATTTCAGTGTGGGACTAACGGGGTGTACTAACGGGGGGGGGGGAGCGTTCCTGGCGCTGACTGCGTTATTGCTATTTTTTAGGCAAGCTAATATTTTAAGTTTTATTTGTTTGTTCATTTTTTATATCATTTTGAGGGAGTCTCGTTTACGGAGGTGCTCGGGGGATGGCGGATGGGCCAAGGGGAAATAATGCCGTCCCCTAAATTGTTACGGGGAGAAGCTTTAAACATTTTCTCTTTCACTTTTCGGGGGTCTCGTGGTTGGGGGGGGGGGACATTCGAAGCATAGGGGCAATTCCATGCAAGTGTGGAAAAGCGTTGAAAAAATTAAACTCGAGTTATGTGACTGTTTTGCATATTTTTTGGTTTAAAAATGTTAGAAGTTTCTTATTTATAACAATTTTTTGTTAGGAATGTAGCTTTTTAGTTTTGGCAATACTTTGAAGTTGGTATTAGAGTATTTTATTTTCAGTGAAGCAAATGGTCAAACTTTCAACATTGATAAGTTTCAATTTTTTTCCATTAGATAAATGTGACAAAGGAAAATTGTTGTTTATTACACTTTAAATTAATATTGTGAATTGATGAAACAAGTGTTTTCAATTTAATTAAGTGATTTATGTCAATTTCAAAAAGGCTCTGTTCTAAGTAACGTAAGTTACCAAAAACATGTTAAAGTTTTTACAGCAAATAAAGAAAGGGCAATACAATGTTAACTATGTTATATTTTCTATCTCATAGATGTGTACTAAGCAAATAACAGTACATTTCTTTTGAATATTGTTTTTGAATTTTTTGTGCTAAAATCAAAACGTGTAACGTAAGTTACCCACATATGCAGATAACGTAAGTTACCTTAGTAGAACTTCAATACTTGTGTTTCGAAATAAAGTAAATTGTAAATAAAACCTATGTGGTTAATAGAAGTAATTTATTCAATAATTCTTTTAATTGTACTGTAAATACAGTACAATTTACTTAATTTAGATTACTCATATTTCTTAAAATGTCTGTTTGTTAATAAGATTACAATACACCTTTATTATAAATTACATGCTTCTTTTTGGCTGTTAAGATATTAATTCTCTTTAAACAATATCACTGCATTCAGAATATTTAGGGGGATATGTACTATGAATGATTCAAAAATGACTTCTGTTATGATTTAAAGTTATCAAATATGTTTTGGAAAAAACAAATATAAAAATAGTTTATCTTTTTCAATTGAAATATATTTGGTTCTGCATAATGCCACTGAATTCTGCAGAAAAGATGCGCTGTAGAAGGGGTATGAGAAAAGTCATGTGGATATTACAGATTCATAAATAAAAGTCACTCTTGATAGTATTGAAATATGTTAGAAAAAGCAAAATGTATCAAAAATATTTTCTGAAGATCCGCACATTGACAATGACCATTTAAGAACCAGAAATGAACAAAATGTAGGGTTTCGTTTAGTTAGTATTTTAAGGAACACGAAGAAAAAACAGAGATAAAAGCTGGTGACTGGTGTGTGGTGAAGTACGAAAATACATTGTATCCTTGAGTTGTGACGATTATTGAAGAAAACGAGTTTAAAGTAAAAGTAATGGCTGCTGTTGGTACCAATTAGAAATGGCCAGAAACAACAGAGGAAATTTATTATAAGAGAAAACATGATTCGAAAATAGAATTACCTGAACTTGTTAATACCAGCGGCCAGTATGCATTTAAAAGTCTTATGTTTTGTAATATTTTTGATTGATCATTGAGTTTGGCATTAAATTTCTGTAAATTTAACTCATAATTGTTAATTTTCAGTATTTTGATCTAAACTAAGCTGTAATTTTCATTCATTAATTTTTGTAATAAAGATATTCTTGTAAGTGAATTTTGTAACGTAAGTTACTGTAACGTAAGTTACCCAGTTAAAAATTCCCATAAAATTCAATTTTTAAAATAAAATTTTAAATTTACGAAAATTAATTCCTAAGTATTATAAGAAACTGATAAATTATACTTCAAACAAGAAAACAGCTGTAATAGAGCAGAAATTTGCCTTAGAACCAATTTTCATATTATGCCATTCCCTTTTTGTGTAACGTAAGTTACTGCCTTATTTTTGACTGCTAAATTTTGTAAAATTTAAGTGCATCGAATATTTTTGCATTTTAATTTTGTTTTTGACTGTCAATTTCACTAAATGCTTTTGTACAAGGTTTTTATAACAATATTTGTCTGTACTAAGGAGCTAACTGCATAAGAGTTGGTCGAAATGTAACGTAAGTTACCGTGGAATTGCCCATAGGCGGCTCGTTCAGGGCATAAAGGGGATGACTGCTCTCTCACTTTTAAAAGTAAAGGATCCGTCCTTATTGCCCCCCTCACATTTCAGAGTTAAAAATTAATGATTTTTTTTTTATCCTTATTTATTTATTTATTCATTTTCATTATTCTTCAATTTTCGTTTATTTTTTTTATTTAACAAGTTTTATTTCTCTGAATAAAATGTTTTTACAATTTTTTTAATTTAAATTCATAATTCTTTTTAAAAAGTAAAGTTAAAAATATTAAAAACTGTATTAAATTAATATAACTTTTTAAAAATAACTTACTTAAAAAAAAAAAAATCATGGGGGTTGAAAGTGCATAAGCCTTGTTTGCTGCTGCACTCACGTATAAGTATGGGAAAATAATATTATTTTGTGATGCATTATTAGTTTTTAAAGTATTTTTATTGCGTCCTAAAGTTGTAAAATGCATTTAGCAAAACGCAGAAACAGCTAAGAGGTAGCTGATAACTTCACATCGGATTGAAAATCCTGGAAAAGGTTGTAATAAAAACATAGATATATTTTATTTGCTTTTTCAAAAGTAACTTGTTCATTTTTAGCCTACTTTCCCGTTAAAAATAAAAGGAAGACGAAAAAAGTATTAAAAGTAGCTTAATGCATTCAAAAAATATCGCCAAGTCTAAAAAATATCGCCAAGTTAAAAAAATAAAAAGGTAAGAAGAATATCGAAAAATTAAAAATTTGAAAGTAGGGTATTGAGATGGGGAATTTGTGTGTCGGTCGGTCGATCGGTCGGTCGGTCGGTCTGTCTGTCCCCCCCCCCCTAATAACTTTTGAATGAACATTCCGATTTGGACAAACTTTTTTTTGTTGGAAAGATCTCGGCGAGTACAGCTCATTCCCATATTTGATTTTTCGATTTGAACAATTTTTGGTTCAAATTTGAACCGTTCAAACAACCTGTCCCGCGATGCTAACTTTTGAATCCATAAGCTCACAACTTTTTTGCATTGATAAGGCGTTCCTTGTAACGCCGAAACACGTGTCTGCAGTATCCCTGCTCATTTGTGCATTGTAACGTTGTTTATTTTCTGTAAAACTTTTTTTTATTCGAAAGATCTTATCAAGGATACTTCATTCCCGTATTTACATTTCCGATTTGAACAATTTTTTGTTCAACATTGAACCGCTCAAGCAACCTTTCCCCACCTAATAACTTCTGAGTGGACCATCCGAATGGAATAAACTTTTTCTTGTTGGAAAGATCTCGGAGAGTACAGCTCATTCCCATATTTGATTTTTCGATTTGAACAATTTTTGGTTCAACTTTGAACCGTTCAAACAACCTGTCCCGCGATGCTAACTTTTGAGTGAAAAGTCCGATTTGAACAAATTTTTTTTTGTTCGAAAGCTCTTATCAAGGATATTTCATTCCCATATTTACATTTCCGATCTGAACAAGTTTTCGTTCAACATTGAACCGCTCAAGCAAGCTGTCACCCCTAATAACTTTTGAGCGAACAGTCCGATTTAAATAAACTTTTTTTTTTTGTTCGAAGGATCTCAGCAAGCATACTTCATTACCGTATTTAAATTTTCAATTTGAACATTTTTTCGTTCAACATTGAACCGTTCAAGCAACCTTTCCCCACCTAATAACTTCTGAGTGAACCATCCGAATGGAATAAACTTTTTTTTTGTTTGAAAGTTGAAAGATCTCGGAGAGGCTCATTCCCATATTTCGCTTTTTGTTTTGAACCATTTTTCGTTCAATATTGAACCGTTCAGAAAAAAAATGTAACGTTATCGCCTACGGGGAATTTAAGTTGAATGTTGATCCTGAACTTAAAGTCGGATTTCCTTCAAACTAACTTTGTAAGAAAATGGTTTTGATAAGTAATGTTTGTAAAGTACTTTTCGGAATAATCTTCTGTGCGGACTCTGACTCCGACTCCGACTCCGCAAACATAGCGGAAATGCAGGCTCAGGAAAAAAAATGACTGACTGTGCAGACGATTTTTTGTTTATTTATTCATTTGTTTTATTTTATTTATTATTATATTATTATTATTGGCAGACGATATTTTTTATAACAAAAATGTTTCATTAACGAGAGCATTTTATTCTTTATCTATATTTAGCAACTGGCAACGGATTAAAAGTGGAATTCGAGACATTTTATCAACGGACGAGTTTTTTTTTTTTTTTTTTTTCTTTCTTTGATAAAATGTATTTTGATGTACTTTGTACTTTTAATTTTTTTTTTCTTTTTGAAAACAATTGAGGAATTTTTCTACGGAAGAACTGTAACAGTTACATTCTTTAAAAGGTGCGACAAAACTTTATTTATTCATTTATTTACTTTTATGTGTCTATTTTATCTAATGAGAGGGGTATATTTTGCTTTTAGAAATGTCCTTTAAGTGCTAAAAAGGTATGTTTGACATAATTTTTAGTCTCAGATAATTAAGAGAATAATGATCAGATGCTAGAATGCCGATGTCGCTGTACGGGAAAGTAGGCTCGTTTAGTTCTTGACAGAACTTCTTGTTTAATCTGAAGCGCAAGTACTGACCGAGTCGTGTTCATCTAGCGTTAATTTAATTTCCAAGCAAAAAAAATTCTTTTTAGTAGCTTTTGGAGATCAACCTGAGATGTTACAATGCTAGTGAATTGAAATTTTGAAAAAAAATGCCCATAAAATTTGAAAAATCTACCAAGTCCGACACTCAAAATCCCGTAGGGTTTCATTATAAAAGCGCTTTGTTTGCCCCTGTTAACGCCACATTTGGCGGCAAAATTCCTTGCCCCTGTCCCTCGCTTTTTGAGGGAAAATTACAGGCTGGTGTAAAGCGGAGCGTCAATCTTTGTAGGCTACGATTGAAACAAATGTTGCAGACGATCGAATTCTTCATTGATAATAAGTAGAGATGCAAAGCGTGGAAAAAACCCAGTTTATTCCGGGGAAAAACCGGGTTTTTTGGGAAGGGAATTTTGAAACTTCAAAAGAGCTTGGGGAATTTTCAAAGTTTTTTAGAAATTCTGCTTTTAAATTTTTTTAAATTAAATTTTGGAACATCATACACTTTTGTACAATAGACTGCATTATCTGAGTAGTTTTATCAAAATAAAAACTTATTTCAGCATACTTTTTTTCTCGAAGCTATTTTTTCGCGAGGAAAGTGACACTTTTGTTATAATGGTACTGTTTTGAAAGTTGTACATATATATTAATTGAACTATTTATTTCAGAAACCAGTCAAAAGACAAATTTATAATTTTAAGAAAACATTTAGTATTTGCAGCATCTCATTAAGGCAGGGATTCAAGTGAAACAGCACTGCGATCGCTTCGAATTGCAATCGCTACTGGAAGTGAATTACATTATCATCAACTTAACTTGGCATGACGTCACTACGGGTGGAGCCAATAAGAGCTCACAAGCACTCAGCGATCTCCTCTTATTCGCCAAGTAGGCTGTGACGTTTTATCTAGCTCGTTTTTCATAGGCAAACGTCACGCTGACGTCACGATGTTTTTATCAAGAAACGTTCTAATGTAATTCATTTCCAGTAGCGATTGTAATGTGCGATCGACTGTTTCACTTGAATCCCTGCCTATATTAATCAATCGTGACTACAACACTTTATTGAAAGCAATATCTAAATATGAACATTAGAGTTTAGGATGTTGAACCTTTGTAGAAAGTTTGTAAAATAAGAGTTAGTGAGTTTTAGAGCTTGTCTCTGGATTGGTTTTTGAAATAAACTGTTCAATTAACAATTGAGTAGTATTTCTTACTCATATCGTAGGCATAATAACTATGAAAGATCGCAATGTTTGTTAACATTCAAAATTCCCAATGTTCCCCAAAATTCCGGGTTTATTCCCCAAAATTCCCGGGTTTTTTCCCCACTCTCCAAAATTGTTGGTTTTTTGCATCTCTAATAATAAGTCACTGACGTTTATTTAGTTCAAATTTACGTTTACAAAACGACATTCAGAAACCTTTTTCTGCTTATGATTTTTGTGAATGTTTAGAAAAGGTCTAAAAATAAGCATTTACGTTTCAGAAAAAAAACTGACGTTTTTAAAACGACATTTTTTCAAAGAAAACGTTTTTTGATTTTGTAAACTTTTTAAAAACGTTTACTAAACGTACCTTTGCTGCTTGGGAAGAGGGGATTGACTCCCCTAAATGGCGGTCATGTTTTTGAGGTAGCTCGTTCATCGTTGGGCGGCGCAGTTAGTAATTAAATAAAACTAGGGCAGAAATTCAAGTGAAATAGGCGATCGCAACTGGAAGTCGAATTACATTAGAACGTTTCTTGACAAAAACATCGTGACGTCAGCGTGATATTTGCCTATGAAAAACGAGCTAGACAAAACGTCACAGCCTACTTGGCGAACAAGAGGAGATCGCTGACTGCTTGTGAGCTCTTATTGGCTCCACTCGAAGTGACGTCAGTGCCAAGTTAAGTTGCATTCTAGCGATTAGCATTTATAGCGATTGCAACTTTTCCAAATTTGGGAATTTGAAATTGCAATGGTGGTGGAGCCAATAAGAGCTCAAAAGCAGTCAGCGATCTCCTCTTATTCGCCAAGTAGGCTGTGACGTTTTATCTAACTCGTTTTTCATAGGCAAACGTCACGCTGACGTCACGATGTTTTTGTCAAGAAACGTTCAAATGTAATTCGACTTCCAGTAGCGATTGCAATTTGCAATCGCCTGTTTCACTTGAATTCCTGCAATACTTTCGGAATACTCGTAGACGAAAATATAAAGAACCTTTTCCACACCATGGTTCCAGAACCAGTTACTGATCAGTGACGTCATTCATCAGCCGGCTAAATAAGTAAACAGTTTGAACACGACAAAAGCATCAATTTTATTATTACTTTTGTACTTCAATATGGCAACTTTTGTGTTTTGGCAAACATTTTGAATTTCAGTGGGGATTTTTGGTACAGTATAGTATTGAAGATTTATTATGGTTTAGCTTTTTTTCCCGAAGAACATAATCAGTAAAATGGCGCAAAAAGACTTCTTGTCTGATATTGATTGTCCCCAATTCGTGGACTTTGCCGCGGGACTTTCTGAAGACTTACCAAATGATGTTTTCTTTGGTAAGAATTAATGTTTATATAATTTAGCTTTTTGTCATCGTTGGAGTTTTAGTGGAAATCTGAAAGAGGGGTTTCCTCAGAAGATAAATTTTTCTTTTGTTGCTATGCATAAATTTCTCTAATTTCTTTCATATACGTTTGCAAATCTTCAACGCACATGGGCTTTAAAATATACTACTACTAGTGTTGATGGGGAGTTGGAGGGGAAGGCTGATCCTCCATATGTTTTTGTTATTGTAAAAATAATAGAAATTAAATTGGTTTTTTAGCAAAAAAAAAAATTCTACTTTTAAAATTAAGCTAACAAGTCATGTAAGCTAACACTTTTTAGTCTAATAAAAATATGTCCACCATGACATCCACTCTGAAAAAGCGAATTTCCTCAAATGTTTTTTTCGAACTACAGCACGATGAAGAGAATTACAATTTATTTAAAAAGAGGATAGCAATATTATTTTAATTTAGACGTTTCTAAAGTCCCACCCTATTAATTGAGAAAGATTGAAATTGCACACAAATTAGGCTGAAACATGGAAAAAGGGGTTTTCATGAATTTTTTTAAAGTATCAGTCTTACTTTCAAAGGAGTTTTCTGAGAAATTTTGGCAGCCATCCTAGCCTGAACTTAATTCCAGTATTAGTTATTATGCACCTAAAATAGCCTAAAAGAAGTTCTCAGAACCATAGAAATTGCTAAATAATGTCTTGTACTTTTCTGCCGTTGAACTATCCACATTGCAAACAACAAAGCATAGTTTGGAGTATCAGTTGAACTAATATCCTGAATGTTCAATGTTTGGCCTCGTAGTGTAAATTCATATTGTGACACGAGATCTCTAGATTCTAATTCAATTTCAACGAATCCAACTGTTTTGGTTGCAATATAAATCTTAGCTGGTGCCTCTTTTCTTAAATTTACACATTGTTTCGCAACTTGAGAACATGACACATGGAAAGTTTCAGATATAGTTTCAACTTGTTTCAGATGTAGTTTTTTTTTTTTTTAAGAATTTGTGTTTGCAAAAATTGCAACCAGTTTTTATTGTACTCAAATGTGTACCATTTTTATTTTATTTTCACTGAAGTTTTTTGCTCGGTTTTAAGATGATAACTAATATATGAATATATTTTCTTTTTTTTTTTAATATTTTCAGAATCATCAAAGGATTGCTGTACTCCAGTTTCTGCAAATCTTCGAAGTAAGTTTAACATGAAACTGAATTGCTAATTTAAATTTTGCTTTTCATTGTATTTTGAGTGTAGCTGCGAACTGTTACTAGAAAATCGTAGTTTCTATGAGCCCTGAGCATGCCATACGCTGTCCACTCAGTTATTTCGATCCATGGACTGCAGTTTCGTTCGTATTATGCACTCATCAGCATGGAATACGAAAGTAACAGAGTTGGAGGCAAAAATCCGCTTATTGAGCAAAGAGAGAAAAAAAAAAAAAAATGGTAGCTAATGTGAAATTATAATACCAGCGAGTGACCACACTTTGTACCGTACAATTCATAAATTTTAAGGTAGAGCTTGTTTATAAAGCAGTAAGTAACCACTTCGAAGCAAGGGCTAAGGCAGAAACATGCAATATACCGCCAACTTGGTTATTTCGAGCCATGGACTGCAGTTTCGTGTTTATTATGCACTCATCAGCATGGAATATGAAAGTAACGGAGTTGGAGGCAAAAATCCTCTTTTTGAGCAAAGAGAGCCAAAAAAAACTGGTAGCTGATGTGAAATTTTTGTCTCTCTTTGTTCCATAAGAGGATTTTTGCCCCCAACTCGGTTTCTTTCGTATTCCATGCTGATGAGTACATAATAAGCACGAAACTGCAGTTCATGGATCGAAATACCAAGCTTTGCCTTAAAATTTGCAAGTTGTACCGTACCAAGTGCGCTCACTCGCTGGTACTCTAATTTCCCATTAGTTACCAGTTTTCTTATCTCTCTTTACTCAATAAGAGGATTTTTGCCTTCAACTCGGTTGCTTTCACATTCCATGCTGATGAGTGCATAATAAGCATGAAACTGCAGTCCATGGATCGAAATAACAGAGTTGGTGGTGTATTGCATGTTCCCGCCTTAACCTTTGTTGAGAGGCGGTTACTCACTGCTTTATATAGTCTTGAACTACGACGTTACAAAAGTGGTAAGTGTTCTCAAAATGTGGTAAAGAGTTCCCAAACTTTGTTAAAAAAATCCATTCATGAAAACGAGATTTATTTTAAGTTAAAATTAAAAATGTAAAAAATTGTCAAATGTCAGGTTGTGTGTGGTAGACCTACCCATTAATGCCAGTATCTTTCCTAATTGAATAGTTTTGTCTAAAAAGAGAACCTCTAATATCTTGTTTCAAGCTAAAAGCATCAAAGTTAATATTTCACAAATTTCAATTTTTAGAAAATGCAATAGAATCATTAGGAAAATAATCAAAGATGACCAAATTTATGATTAGTCAGTTAATTAAGTAAAATGTTTATTAAACTTAGTATGCATGCACATTTAGTTTTTGTTTTATTGGCATAATGTCTTAATATGTGAATTTCAATGTGAACAATTTTATTTTTCAAACAAGGTTTGTATTTTTTTTAACCGTATTCTGTTACATATAGTAATTTAGTTAGGATATATGCAAGCACATAATGTAATATTACAATATCCCTAAGGCGGATTGAGTTGCTGTTTTACCAGGGGGTCATTTTTGGAAAGGGAGGGGTCAAAGTGCAATTTTCGTGCAAAATTGGGTTGTGCGATTTTTTTCGAAATATTAGTTTTGAAATGCCATTTTAGGCTGTATTTGGTCACTTAACTCGCGAGAGCTTGCGCCTTGTTTTGTCACACGAGTACTCGAGCGGGGTCGAAAACGACCCCAATGTGTTTTTCTTCATCGCTTTTCCTTTTTTTCATGACTTCTTTATTTTATTCATTTATCTATTTTCACTAACAGAGACTTCTGCAATAATTAGTTTTTGATTTGAAATGCATAAAGAAAGTGTTTTATGAACTATTACGAAAATGCTCCAGCTCTCAAACACATCAGTAACATTTTTTGCGTTTCCCTTTGGTGCAGGAAGAAAAATACTTATATTTCGAACTGAAGTACAAACATTAGCTCTATTTCTTTGCCAAATACTTTTTTTTATCTCCTCCAATAAAGATGTCATCTGTATCAAGATTATCAGAATTTTCGCTAAAAGAAAATTTGCTTTCACTGTCATATATAGCTGAAAACTGGGAAATTTGGTTAGTAGCCAGTGGACTCAATTATATTAGTCTCCACTTTTTAAAGTTAGTCACCACTTTTTAAAACTGCAACTAACGAAGCACTGGTTATACGTTTTACGTTTTATATGTTTTTAAATGGGTTCCAGAAGTGTTCATACATATTGATGTAAACCAACAAGTTGTATATTTATTTGTATGTTTCCTTTATACAGTCCCTTTAAAATCGTATAAACAGTGCTTCACTTTATGTTTCAAATTTTTATGAATAACGAAAAAAAGTATCAGAATATCGCTCACGTAAGAAAAGTGATACAACTCAAAAGCACAAAATTTTACAGAAGAGACAGAAAAGAATTTAAACTTTAAGTACAGCCTAAAACAAGGAAAAGTTCAGTTTTAGAGCATTAGTAACTGATTTTGCAAACCATAGGGCCCCTTATTTTATTTATTTATTTTTTTTTTTTGTAAACAACATCTCAAACTGTTATATATTTCTACATGAACTGCAAAATTTACCCATTTGCTCAGTCATAAATAAGATCAAGTCAAAAGTAATTAACCAGTTTCATACTCTATTCATAATACTTAACTAACATTTTATATAGAACAAAAATGCATACCGTATATACTCGCGTACAGAGGTCGAAAAATTTAGTCCAAAAAATGAAGTTGAAAGTTAGGGGGTCGACTTATACGCGGGGCAGAATTTCCGAAAAATTTTCCCAAACAACTTTTGGAAAAAAAAACGCTCAAAAACGAGGAGATTTTTCAGATTCAGTCCAACTATTTTAAACAGACGCTAAAGAAGTAAATACTCATACATTCTACTGTATTTTTGCATGGTTTGATTGTGAAATAAAGAATAAATATTTACAATAAACGACCGACGTCATGAAAAGTGCGGGAATTGCGAATTCGCGAATTTCCCGATTGATGTTGTTTATCCTTTTGAAACAGAATGTAATACGGCTACATCGCAAAATTTATTGATAATAATAATGAAAAATAAAAGCAAGAAATAGCAAAAATCGTCGCTGCAAAATCGAACCCTTATAAAAACCGCGATCGTAAAATCGAACCCTTTACAAAAATCGCGATCGCAAAAATGAACTCTTTTTGTAAAACAGAATAACAATCGGGTTATTTTCAACACAAGAAAGCTCACTGCATTCCATTTTCCTTCTTTTTAAAACGCTTATATATTTAAAAATCGCGTTAAAGCGTTCCCGGATCGGTCCCGTTTTACAAAAATAGAGATCTCAAAAATGAACCCTTTTGGTGAAAAGGAATGACAATCGTGCTGTTTTTAACACAATAATGTTCCAGTGCATTTCAATTTCCTTCTTTTCAAAACATTTATATTTAACCCGCGAGCACTCGCATGGGGCCTCTCAGGCCCGGTCGTTATTTAAATTCGCTGCCAAAAATCACCCTTTCACCGGAAATGGACGAGGTCCACAGTAGCTGCGTTCAGGGTTACCTTCTTACTGACCACATGTTTTTCAGGAATGTACAGACCCCCTTTCCCCCCAAAAATATCGGTTCGGGCCTCAGAGGCCCGGCGCGAGTGCTCGCGTTTCTCATTCTGCATTGAGAACGCGAAGAAAGAGGTTGCAAAATGCTGCGCAATTTGAGTTATAAAGATGAAATGAAGAGGTTGCAGACTTAGTGATTAAAATTTAGTGTTCAAAACACAATTTTTTCTGCTTTAAAACTCAATTTCTTGAAAAAAACCGCTCCGGGCCTGCGAGGCCCGGCGCGAGTACTCGTGTGACTCAAAGTAGCAATTTGAATTATAAAGATGAAATGAAGAGGTTGCAGACTTCGTAATTAAAATTTAGTGTTCTAAACACAATTTTTCTGCTTTACAAACTCAATTTCCTGAAAAAAACCGCTCCGGGCCTACGAGGCCCTGCGCGAGTGTTCGTGTGACGCAAAGTAGCGCGAGTGATCGCGGGTTAAAAATCGTGGCAAAAGGTTCCCGATCATTTCAGAAAGTGCGGTCTCGACTTATACGCGGGTTTTCGATTTTTTCCCGATTTTCCTTAAAAAAGTAGGGGGGTAGACTTATACGCGAGATCGACCTATACGCGAGTATATACGGTAGTTATACGTATCTTCTCTATATATATATTTGCTGATTTTCTGACTAAAAGAATGTCTTTTATAATGATGAGTTTTAGTTAACAACTGGAAACATTTAAAAATAGAGTAATAAATAATGCTAAAAACAAGAAACCAGAGTTAAATTGTTTATTTAAACACATCATGTACTTGATTAAAATAGTATGTTAAGTTTCAATTATTTATATATGCTCTGAAAAAGAAAAAGGTTTTAAAATTTGTATTGAGATTTAATTGATCTTATTAAAACTGTTTAAAAATATATAACATTTTAACGAAAAACGATGTTATTTTAAGTGACTCCTCTTCTTCAATTTTGCGCTTTCCCCCACGTGATCGCTGAGCAGCCATTCCAAAGCAGGTGGCACGTGCAGGGTTCAAAGTGCAAATGACGAATGGCGGTTCCTGTTGTGGCTCAATTTCTTCCTCTAGCGATGGGGAGAAGAGGTAGGGAAAGAAATACATGGAAGTAGCGCGGAACAGGAGGGGGGAAATGTGGTTCGATTGGGAATGTTTAGAGGGACTGAGCAAGAGTGGCGACCAAGGGTGGCGATTGATGCCACACTTTTTAATTGCCACTTTTGCAACTTTAATCGCCACGTGGCGAGTGCCGACCGCTAATTTTCAGCTATACTGTCATAATCACTAAAGTTTTCTTTATTGTTAAACCTTCATCGTCTGAAATGACACATATTCATCACTTTCTCCATCGGCTAGTAATTAGCTTAAATGCTTCATCCCTTGCTCATATGGAGTCAGCATCTCTTCTTTGGTATAAGTAGTGTAAAAGCAATTGAAAAATATGAATTTTGCAAGGACAGAACCACATAATCATTGTGAACGACACGCTTGTTAACTGAAAATCATGGCTAGAAGAAGGATTGCTGATCACTGCTTCCTTTTCACAAAATGTTTCGAAATTCTTTGAATGGAACCGACTCCAAGCACCTGTTCTGTTCTGAGAACTTTACTGACTTCAGTACTCGCCTGCGGTCGTAAAAGACTCCAATCGCAAGAACCCCCCTAATTTACAAGAATTAAAAGGATTTAAGAAAATTCCAACCACACCCACCTATTAATCAAAGACACAATGGCACTACCCAAAAGATTGTTTCCTTATCTGTCCATGAAATTCCAAGAAATGGAAACAAAAATGGTTGGTCGTTTCCGAGCCCGCGCGAGCTCTCGCGTGTTAAGGGGGGGGGGAGATGCGCCCCTCCATCTCTTTATCATCTCATATTATGTTATATGCAGAAAGAAGTGTAGAGGAATTATAGCTAGAGATGCACCTAAGAATAATCGACCACTTAGTCGATTATTAATAATCTGCAAAACTTTGTCAATTATTCGGCTGAATGAATATTTTTTAAATGTTTTTAAACAATACCTTCAGCAAGAAACAATGAATAATATTGTTAACAGTAGGGATGGACCGGATATCCGGTAACTATCTGGTATCCGGCCTATCCGGCTGATATTTTAAGTATCCGGTACTTCCGAACATCCGATCCAGTCGACCGCCCGGATCCGGAAGATTTTTGGCAGGATATCCGGTATTGATGTGGGAGATATCCGGGATTGATGTGAGGGTTATCCAGTATGATGAAAGGACTCAATTGAATATTTTCTTTTGTACAAAAATTCCAGTTAAAAATTTCATTGTTTGATAAACCTTTTAGATGATGTAATTACTTTTCATCTTTCCTTTTTACCAATTTTTGCTTCTAAAACAAAAATTATATGTTACTCCTCCGACTTTGTACTGGACATGAAAGCATTCTGCATATTTGATTTTTCACAATTTCCAGATAAAGTATGATTGTCTTCAGCTTTTCAGAAATATGTTAGTTAAAATATTTAGAAAGAAAAAGCTACAAACCTTTAAGGATTAATGTGCGACAAAAGAAGGAAAATAACTTACGATCATATTGTTAGTTCATAAAAATTAATTGCAGTAGCTTTTAATATAATTTCTCAAATTATTTTATTTATTGAATTCTTTTATTTTTCGTTTTTGTACTTCTAACAAAAATTGCGATCTATTAACACCCAATGATGTTGTAATTAGATATTTTTTACTTTGCCATTATTATTGCTTTATTAAATTGAAAATAACATATGATAAATAACCTATCTAACATTGGCAAAAGTGTTCTTCTAGATATTGTAAACATTTCTCTTCATGAATTGTCGCAACTTAGCCATGCTTTTATTTTTTGAAAGAGTTTGAATGTGTGTAAAGAAATTTTGAATCTTGCACATTGTTTCATTCTTTCTTTTTGTAATCATCCTTTTAGAAAAGATATTTCTCTGCTATTAGAATCTGTTCATACCTGTCACGCCGCTCCGTAACTCCTCGAGAACATGTTGAGCATGACTCTCAATAACATTCAATCGAGTCTCGATAACTCGAAGTTTTTTAACTCAAATATACCTTTACTTCAAAGTTTTCATTTGTTCCCAAATTCTTGAAAAGATGGTAGGAACTGCTTGTAACTCGAACTATCAATAACTCTAAGCTTTTAGCTGGTCCCTTGAGACTCGACTGTATTTAAGATGTTAATTTGCATCTTTAGAAATTGTATTTTGTTTTTTGGAATTTAAGTAAAACTTTTAAGTTAGTTATTTAGGTACATAAGTTTATTAATTTATTTTTTAAAGTGAACATGTTTAGAATAATTTTTAATAATAATAATATATCTGTCATTTCAGCGAAAATGGTACAAATCAGTCCCGATACTTCAGAATTTTGGTAATTAATTTTAATATTAACCACCAATTAATTGTATTTTTATTTGTTCTCAATCTAATTGTGTGTAACCAAGTATTAATTATTTAGGCATAAGCCATTTATAAAGGACTCAAAAAAAAAAAAAAAATCTTTGGCAAAAGAAGGAAAAAATAATCTGCTACAGCTTTAAATTGCTAGGATTTAAAATGCAATTTAAGGTTAAGCTGAAATGCAACAACAAAATCATTTGCAATGTACAGCACAAAAAATGCTTTTGACACCCTTTCTGCTGATTTTTGTGTATGTAAACAAAAAAAATCTTGGAAAAACACTTATTTATCTTTGTTCCTAGATTTTTTTATATTTCAAACTGTCCACTCTGTTACAAGCCTTTCTGAAATAAAATAAGAAATTGCATTCAATGTGATATTTTTTTAACGAAGTACAAGTAATGTATCTGCTGTGATTACTTTGATACATTGAATTATATAGTCAGCAACTAAGATAAGCCTAAAATTCTTTGCTGATGATAGTTAATTTACACTGTGGGATGTCCACTCTGTTACAGTTGAATTAATGGTGCAAAAAATATTCTGTCTTGAAATTGCAGACAGCATTAGTTTTAGGATGTTTAGTTCATTTTATACTTGTTCTGTAATTAACTTTTTTTTACGATTAGAAATATATTTTTCAAACCTCGTTTGTCTCCTCTGTTACACAAAGTGGTCAAACTATAATGAATGACTCATATACAAGCCATTTACACTTTAATATGCACAAATAAACAGAATAATTTTTAAAACAACGATTAGTTAGCGAAAATTACTTCATTTGATAAACTTAATTCGACAATTTCAGACATGATTTGTGCCATTTTGGCTTCAATAACCCATAAATATAATATTTGCATCTAAGAATGTATCTTTATTTTTTTCAAAATGAAGTTGAATTTCGAGGTGATTGTTTAAGAACTAGTTTATTAATTTGTTTAAATTAAAAAAGTGAATGTGTTTAGCATGATTCTTAATGTATTTAAAATGATAATTTGCTACTTTTAAGAATGTGTATCTTAATTTTTTGGAACTAAAGTAACATTTCAAGTTGATTATTTAAGTATAAGTTTACTCATTTGTTTTTTAAAAAGTGAACAATTTTAGCATAACTCTTAACAATATATTTAAGCTGCTGATTTGAGTCTTCAGAAAATATGTGCCTTTGATTTTTGGAGTTATATAAAATTTTTAATTGATTATTTGAGTGTAAGTTTATTATTATTTTTTAACACACTGGTCCTGTTTGAATATTTCTTCTTTAACTTGTATGTTAGAAAAATTAAATGCGTATTCAGGGGTCTGGCCACAGGAAATTCGGGTCCGTTAACGGACCCTTCACAAAAATACGATCAAGCAAAACAAACCCTTCTCAAAAATACGATCGAGCACAACTGACCCATCACAAAAATACGATCCAACAAAACTGACTCATCACAAAATGCTGATCAAACAAAATGGACCTTTCACCTATTATCCATTCAAAAAGCAAATCTGAAATCAAAATAATTCATAGCATATTTCTGCATAAAAGCCCAATATTTTTGGGCCTTTTCTGAAGTTAAAGAATTGAATCGCTTACCCGGCACTTTTGTACAAAAAAAAAAAAAAAGTGGTGTGATAGATTTCTCTGGAACTGCAGAGTAAGGATTTTTCTCCCTGCTCCTGACTTAAACAAAAAGGAATTAATAATAGCAATTATTGGCGAAATGAACTTAGAACTGCAAAAAGATAGCTGGGGTTGGAGAAAAAATGGGATTGCTTCTGATAGTGACCAGCTTTTTAAAATTATCTCTATCTGACGTCTTTGGTGCGATGTTTTTACCTTATTTTTGCAGAAAATTATCTGTTTTCTTTTTTTTTTTTTTATGCTTACAAGGGTGGTGTTTTGGTTATATTCAGGAATAATTATTTCATTTTTCGTCTTTTAATATTGGCAGTCCAATATTGTCTGTTTTGCTCTGTCTCCGTACTTTCGTATTTTTTTTCTCCGAATTTTTGGCGAATATTTTGGTGATTATTAATGACATTCATCATATAAACCTGATGAAATGCAATTCTAAAATTATTTGACTTCAATAAATTATTTTATTTACAGTTTTTATACTTTTGGTGCTTTCATTTTGAAAATGCGATCGCTGCATCCGATATGAAAATCAAGTTTTACTTATTTTTCAAGCTAATTACTCTTTATTAGGAGGCAAATAAATGAAAATTCGCTTTATTTTTTGTTCAGATCATTATTTAAAAATTTTTAAAGCAAAATTAAGTTTCAGAGTCTTTTAGTTGTTCTTTTATGAGTCTAAATGTTAAACACTCAATGGATCGTTTCATTTTATTTTGCATTAATTGTGTTAACAGATATTAATAATATGTTTATCATAGACCTTCAAAATGCAGTTGTAAAAATATTTTACCAAAATGAACTCGTTTAATGCCATTTTTATGCTTTTGATGCCATGACTTTGAAAACTACAATCTCTTTGCATCCGCTACAGGAATCGGATTTTTCGCATTTTCGATGTTTAATACGCTGTTTTTTTTTTCGCGGAAAATAAATTTATTTTTATTATCATGAAATGAAAAAAAAAAAACATTTTTTTTTTCAAAAATGTTTGATTTTCACAAAATTATTTGTTTTTTCACAAAATAATTTGGTTTTTCACAAAAAACGGATCCTGTGAAAAATCCTGGACAGACCCCTGGTATATTCTTAAAAAATCTGGTATGGACCCCACACTACTTCCTTTTACGTGTAAATTTCTTACTAGTTGCCTTAAGTGTTAAAAAAAGTGCTTGGAGTGAGCAAGGTAACAATTCAAATATTTACTCCCCTAATCTGCCACGAAACAATGCAAAAAATATTTTGCACTGGTTAATTTTCTAAATATTGCTGATTTTAATATCATTCAGTGAATTTTTCGCAAAATAGCGCCAAGTTGAACCCAAATTCAAAAAATAATTTTTTCGCCAAATTTGTCGCCAAGTTGGCGTCAAACACTTGGCGACCAAAAGCTTGGCGACATATCACCAAGTGGTCGTGCAAAATAAGTGGCGGCAAATAAGAGGAGGCAAGAGGGGGCTTTCGCACCCCCAAATATTTATTGCAGAATGTTAAAAATCGGGTAAATTCAATTTATGCATAACACAAATAAATTATCACGTGCAAAAATAACTAAAAAAGCTTGTCAATTTCCAACAAAAATTGATATAACTCATCCTTAAACATATTCTCAAGATTATTTCTAATAAGAGAGGAATCTGAAAAAAATGCTCTGAAACAAGTGTAACGGGATAAGAAAGGATTTCGAACTTTAGTTGTTTTTGAAATAGCACAACTCACTGGAAATTGATGCTAAAAAACTCTTCTTGACTCCAAACATTAAAGATTAAAACTTGACTAAAAGTTAAGAACTAATTTCTAATCAAGACATTTTATGTGACAACTAATTACAAAATAATTTTAAAGTTTGGTCATAAAATTTAAATTACTTTTAACCAATATGTATTTTTTTTCAATATTGAGGTACTTCGTATTTAATGAACTCGCCCCCTCAAACGAAATGTTGAAATGCGGCCCCTGGCTGAGCGGCGCTGAAAATCGAAAATTAATGGAAAGATATTTTGTGATTGGTTTACTTGCGATTCTTCCATTCCTGCAGAAAACAATGTTGGGGGGGGGGGGGGCTCTTTGCTTGTAGTAAATGTAAACTATCGTGGATTCGCTGTTAGGTTAACTATTTGTGCTTTTAAAAATAACATTTGTTTGAGTTGTAGTGGTCACTAAAAGAGTTAATTAAGGAAAATGACTCTTTGAGGTGGGTGATTTTTTTTTCCTATTATGATGACTGTTTTTAAAGACTGTATCAAGCATGCCAATGGATATCCGCCTTTTTTTCGGTTTCATTTTTTCCCGATTTTTCGCAGCCAAATTTTTCGCTTTTATCTTGCAGTTTTAATTTAAAAGAAAATTCAACTTTTTAAGTTAAAATAACTTTTTTAAAAAATGAAATAAGTTCATACTAAAAAAAAGAAAAAAAGAAAGAAACCCTTCTCACTATCGAAAAAAATACGCAAATTCATGACAACAATAGTTTGATCTGGTGATATTAAAATCACACGAATGTTCTTTGCGATTTTAATATAAATATCGAGTGCTTTAAATTTTCGTATTCTCCATCACATATATCTAAAACCGTATTTTTTTTAAACATCGAGCCTGTGCTTCCCCAAAAATCATACGGCCTGTTTGAGACTTCAATCCTATTACATCCTGTAATTATTTGATTTATTTTGAAAGGTAGAAATTGCTTTAACTAATGTTATTTTAAAATAATTTGTTTTATTTTTTATTTCAATAATTAATTCATTTTTTAAACTGCAGTTACATATTTTTAGGAAAGTACTGAATTTTAAAAAACTATCCACATAATTATTTCATTTGTTTTCAATGTAAATATTTTTTTTATTACTTGAATTTGATTTTATGTTTAATAAAGCTTATACACAAATGAATCTAACAATTGAAAACAATAGCTTTTACCGTATAGGAGGACAGAACTACATTCTAATTAAGTTTAGTGTAGTGAATTCCTATAGCGTAGATATTAATGTAATATGCAATTAAAAAATATATTTACAATTCATTGAACACAATTTGGTGTTGTATGTAAGTAATCAATCGGATTTTCTAAATCAATTATTTAAATATTTATGGTTGTGTCCTAAAAAAAATTTGCTTGCTCAAAAGTGCTTGATGTTAAGGAGGTTAGGTTTCTCCACTTCATTTAATGTTGTTTAACAGGTGTTTTTTGAGAGATTTTGCCGAAGAGCAACTTATCAGCAGCAAATGTGTTAAAAAGTCCTTAAATGCTCCTCAATTTTAATTTAAAAAAAAGGAGTACGCACCCTGTAAAATGTTTACGTATTATATGAAAACTTAGAATAAAACTAATAAAAATGCTGCAGATTATTTCCAACTGACCAAATCAGTGTTGCAGACTGGCTAGAAAGTTTCTGCTTCTGGGCCTGGGTCCCATGGACCCATAATGAAAAAAAAGTGAGTTTTTTGATGAAAAAATAGTCTAAAAATATTTGAATAACATAACGTTATTATTAAAGTACAAATGTTGTAAATTCATTGCATATGTGTTTCCCTAGAAAAAAAATTACCAATTGGTTTGTATACTTTTGAAAGGAAAACAAGTGAACTTGGTGAATAAAAGTATGCTTATAAAGGAGTTGTTGCTTTAGTTTTTGAGATCAATATTAATTCAATTCAATTAGAGACTAAAATTTGTTCCGGTAGCTCTTTGGCAAGTCGGTGTTCTGTTCTCATTTCTTTATCAATTTGCTTTTTCCATTGCCACTTCCGAACTTTTCTTGAAAAAAGACTGTTGTTTAATGACATTTACGGCAGGGATGCACAAACTTATTGAAACAGCAGGCTGCAAAAGATTGATTATGTTGAGGGTCACTTCAAAAGGGGTGTAGGCCACGGTATCCGGACATAATCCCGACAAGCCAGAATCCCGACAGCCGAAATCCCGACAAGCCAGAATCCCGACAGGGTCGAAATCCCGACAAGCCAGAATCCCGACAGGGTCAAAATACCGACAAGACAGAATCCCGACACTGCCAAAATCCCGACACAGCCAGAATCCCGACAAGGCCAAAATCCCTACAAGGTCAGAATCCCGACAGAGCCAGAATCCCGACAGAGCCAGAATCCCGACATGGGCCGAAATCCCGACATGGGCCGAAATCCCGACACGGCCGAAATCCCGACTGGGCCAAAATCCCGACACGGCCAAAATCCCGACTCGCCCGGAATCCCGACACGGCCAAAATCCCGACACAGCCAGAATTTCGATTGGGTCGAATTGGGTCTGGGTCATAATCCCGACAGCCAAAATCCCAACAATCGAAGTCCCGACAAGCCACTGTCAAAATCCCGACAAGCCAAAAACCCGACAGTGCAAAAATCCCGAAAAGCTAAAATCCCGACAGGGCCGAAATCCAGATCTTCCTGGTGGCAGATTTTTTTAACCAGTGAGCATTGTCATTTCTATTTTATGAGTGGTATGCAGCAGGCTACCTTTTCTAGTAGTCAGAGAAGTCTCATCCTGATGGTTGCGATCCCGGGTTCGAATCCCGGCTCAGGCATGGATGCACTTTTTATCTCCTGTCCTTGTTTTTCCTGCATCAAAAAGTCATTTGAATTGTTGACATGTTTCAATTGCGCTTCGCGCATTTGAAACAACGAGGAAAGTTTCAGCAAACTACTCGCAGTCACGGCGCTCTAGGGCCGTGATAACCTGATCGGTAAAGCGTCAGACTCGTGACCGGAGGGACCCGGGTTCGATCCCAGCCGATCAAAAATCCACCGTCTTGATTAATGGTGGCAGGGGGACGTTAAAAATGTCGTAGACACAAAGTTCTCCAAGTGAAACGATACCTCTGGTGGTACTGGGTCAAGGGTTTGCTCGGTCTTTGGTCTGGTTCAAAAAAGAACAGAGCGCTCTTCAGGATCCTATCCTGGTTAAACCACGAGGTGTGGTTGGTACGGGGGACCCTGGAGTGTGTGAAGTCACGGCGGCTCGCTAGGAGAGGCGCTTTCGTGCCTTTTCTGTTTTCCTGCATCAAAAATATGGGAATTACATGGGAATGAGATGGTTTTCGAGGATGCTTACCAGCAATTTTTCTAAATTGAAGGCCAAAAAACACAATTTTAAACAATCTTTAATGACGTCAGGAGGTTCGGGGCTATCCCCCCCCCCCCAAAAAAAAAACGTGACATTTAAGTCTTAAAAACATTATTTTAGGCTTAATTGATGATCTGTGAATGGTGGTGGGAGGAGGGCGTGCGAAGTTTCTCTTTTTACATTATATTCACAGGAAAATCCACTTTCTTCCACGAGGTTTAAGGGTGAACGATTCAGAAAAGTATAACTACGACTTACACGGGGATTTTTTTTTTTATAGATCAATGGAGTGGGGGGGGGGGTGCACTTACAAGCGTTGTGGGAGGACGCACCTAAGTCTGCTTGCTATTGCCCCCATGTTATTTTTCAAAATTCAAATTTTTTCAATAATCTGAAGAAAAGTTTGAAAACGCTCGTTTTTCATATTTTTTAGTGATAGCTATTGTCTTTAGTAATAAAGTAAAGGTTTAAGGTATGTGAGTAGCTGGTACATTCGGCATATTTCGGAATTTCATTCGTAAAGACGGGTCTGGCCAGAGGAAATTCGGGTCCGTTAACGGACCCTTCACAAAAATAGGATCAAGCAAAACGGACCCTTCACAGAAACACGATCGAGCAAAACGGACCCTTCACAAAATGCTGATCAAACAAAACGGACATTTCACACATTATTCATTCAAAAAGCAAATCTGAAATCAAAATAAGGCACAGCATATTTCTGCGTAAAAGTCCACAACTTTTGATCCTTTTCTGAAGTTTAAGAAGGGAATCGCTTATCGGTCAATTTTGCAAAAAAAAAAAAAAGTCAGCACTTCCTGTCTGCCATACTCCGGCGATAAATCTTTAATGTAAAATGTAGCACTCTTGGTTGGTTTCTTTTAAAGAAATTAACAACTTAAAAAAGGTAGTTGTTTTGCTTTAATAGTTCTGCTTGTTTTTTTACCATATGCAAATCAAAGTGACTTGCTGCGATGTTGCTGTTATAGATTTCTCTGGAAATGCAGAGTAAGGGTTTTTCTCCCAGCTCTTCACTTAAACGAAAAGGAAATAATAATAATAGCAATTATCAGCGGAATGAACTTAGTACTGCTAACGGATAGCTGGGGTTGGAGAAGCAATTGGATTGCTTCTGGTAGCGCGATCAGCTATTTAAAATTATCGCCATCTGAGGTCTTTGGTGCGACGTTTTGACCTTATTTTGGTCGAAAATTATCTGGATTTTTTTTTTTTTTTTAATGCTTACAGGTGTGGCGTTTCGGTTATGTACAGGAATCAATATATTTTTTCATCTATTAATATTGGAAGCTCGGTTTTGTCCGTTTTGCTACAACTCCCTACTTCCGTATTTTTTTCCTCCGAATTTTCGGCGAATATTTCGGTTATCATTAATAACATTCATCTTACAGATCTAATGAAATGTAATTCTAGTATTATTCGACTTTAATAAATTATTTTATTTACAGTTTTTGTAATTTTAATGCTTTTATTTTGAAAAATGCAATCTCTGCATCCAATATGAAAATCGAATTTTACTTATTTTTTAAGCTAATTACTCCTTTATTAGGAGGCAAATAAATGAAAATTCGCTTTAGTTTTTGTTCAAATCATTATTTTAAATTTTTTAAAGCAAAATTAACTGTTCTTTTAGTCTAAATGTTAAACGCTGAATGGATCGTTTCATTTTATTTTTGCATTTATTGTATTAACAGTCATTTATAATATGTTTTCAATAGACCTTTAAAATGCAATTGTAAAAAAATATAACCAAAATAAATTCATTTATATTCCGTTTTTATGCGTTTGAGATGCCATCACTTTGAAAACTGCAATCTCTTTGCATCCGCTACAGGAATCGGACTTTTCGCATTTTTATGTTCAATACGCTTTTTTAAGAGGAAAACAAATGAACATTTTTTTTATTTTTTAAATTCAAAAATTTCAAAATTATTACAAAATATTTATTTTCCTTTTTAGTTATGCATTTAATTTTTTATTTTTTTTTTTCAAAATTGTTTGATTTTCACAAAATTATTTAATTTTTCACAAAATTATTTAGTTTTTCACAAAAAACGGACCCTGTGAAAAATCCTGGACAGACCCCTGCTTAAAGAGAATTTCACCTCCTAATGCACACGCCCTGTTCTGACGCATGATACTGTAAAACACTGCAAAAAAACTGTAGTTTTTACAATAATAATGGGAGCTGAGGTTCCAATGTAGAGAATGTACTGTTATAAACTAAATACTAATTTACAGTTCTTACAGTATAGTTAGAATTATACGTTAATTGCTGTCAAATTTTGCTATAATATACTCGTGAAACATGAGTATAATACTGACAGCAGATGTTCCAATTTACAGGGCTCGCATTCCCCCTAAAATTCCTAAATTTCTTTAAAAATTTCAGACCTCCTAAAATTGTACTAAAATTTTGGGGCATTCCTAAAAAACGAGAAAATTTACAGGAACTCTTTAGGGGAACTTAAAATACCTTTCTGAAAGTATTTTGTAGCCAAAAGAGAATTTTCCCCTAGATATTTAGTGGCATAAATAGACATTTTACAAAATTTTTCATTAAAAACGCATTCTTCATACTATTTTTAATTTTTAGACAGACTTAAAATTCTTCCTCTTAAAAACGATCTATTTAATCTTTAAAACAGCTGTTTCACCATTCTACCTGAATAAAACAGAACCTGCCTGTGAAAATTTTCGGTTTTTAGTTGTTTCTTACGTTCTTAAGCTCGATTATTTGCGAATTTTGCAATCTGTTTGCATCCGCTTCTATAAGGGCGATTCTCTGTAAACTGGTAATTCGCTGTCCGGACCGAGTATTTTAAAAATAATAAAGTGTAATAAAGTAATTATTACTCTTAATATAAGTAAAGCATTAATACTTCGTGGCCCAATTGTATCTGGAGTGGTAACTATTTAATTTTTTTTTCTATAAATTATCTAAGCACCAAAAACAGTCCCCTGGCTGTCCCAATCCAATAGTTTAACACTTCAAGGCAATATTTCAAAAAACCTATTAACACTACATAAATTTGGCAATTAATATCTAAAAATAGAATAATGCAACTATATCTTTTTCCTGAAATAAGGTCTAATTACGTATTTCTAAAACTTAAAATTGTCATGTAAATTCTGTCCGGAGATTTTTCAAACAGTCCCCTGCCACAAGTTCGAGGCTCCAATAGAAATAATCTGTTAACCTTGCAAATGTTTTTTGTCATGAAGTTTAAAGTAGTCAGGCTGAATTTGCTGAAACTGCTGAGAACGGTGTTGAAACTATACTTTGTTTAGTTTCAGAGCCACATTTGTGATGAAAGTATGCATCAGGGTCGTTACGAAAACTCCTCTGGGAAGTGATTTTATTAATGTCAATTAGTTTTATTATGAAACATATTAGTTATTATGTCCACGATTTGTGCCTGAATTTATAGGTAATCTCGTAACCAATTATGTTCCAATAGTTTTGCAGATATTACGTAACAAAGAGCAAAAACACAGTCATCTGGCACAGTCCCCTGCCTCGTTATACTAGGAAGGGGACTTACCCCCTATCATGATTTATCAGAAAAACACAATCTTCAATTGGCCCTCTTTCAAACCAAAGTAATAGGTTCATTTTCTGAGCAATAGTATTATAATTATACGAACACTTCAAAAAACCATGCCTGGACAGATTTCGTGTGAAAAATGACAAGTTTACAGAGAATCGCCCATAAAACTCGTTCATTTTAGTTTACTGTGCAAATTCACCTCTTGGATATCAATTTTATCCTTACCATTAGTTTACACCTTGCTTGATTTTGTTTTGTTTTTAGATTATTTGCAGGCTCATTATTTCATGTCAACCTATTCAAAAATGTGAATCCTGTTGCATCTGAATCAGTTAAAACCATGAGCATTTTTAAAAAGTATTATCACTTTTTTTGAAACTTTGTTTTCGGTTCAAAAAAGATTTTGAAAAATTAAATGGATTTAAAATGTTGAGAAGGATGTTTGGTATAGCATTAAAATTCAGGAATCGTGGTATACAACAGATCTAGTAAACTTAGGCAAATGTTCTAAAAATATGTGAATTGTACTAAGCCAATGAGAATATATATTATATATATATATATATCATTTATTTCTATTACTTTAATTTTTTACTTCATAAAAATTAGGGCTATTATGTCAATTATAATTATTAATTATTCCTACAGTTCTTTCAAATTTTTGCTCAACAGTTTTTTCTTCACCATTTGCATACTTTATCTGCTTTTAAAAATGCATTTACTTATCACGTCTTATTTATTGCGAGTTTAAGGAAGCATGTATAAAATGGGGAAGATGCATGATTTTCAAACTCACTTGCAAATGAAAGACCATGAAAAACTGTGCAGAAACATACCAATAACACCTCCATTAAGCCAGTTTAAACATATTTAAAACGAGTTTTAAAAGCGATTAGGCCACGCCTCCCGGAAAACGAAAGTAGCCGCTCCATGAGTTTGTGACGTCACAGAATACTTTTCTCCCTGCGTTCCTTCTGCTAGCGTTTGCTCTGCTGTACAGTGCGGAACTTCGGAATCAATGTATTCCAAATACTAGTTTTAAAGCACAAGTTTTACATACTGCCAAGTTATTAAGCCTTTACAAGTCGCAAGTCTTCACGGTTTATTTATTTATTTTTTTTTAATTTTATGTTTTTTAAGCTATAAAAGAATACTCATATGAAGAACATTTAGCTGGTAAAAACGTGGCTTAGATTCTTTGAGACACATGTCAGTCATGTTAACTGGGGGAGGGGGGGGGGGTGGAAAAGAAAAATACAATTTTGTTATTCAACGACAAATATTGATAGCGAATACATTTTTTCGAGATATAAGAACTTGATTTTTGCATAGCGCGTGTTTTTACAAGAATATCAAAATGTGTTTCAAAATGCAATGCAATTCGGATGTTCTTGAGGATTGTTTGTGATTTATTTCATCAGAAATTTATTTAGAATTTGTTTTATTTAAAGCACATTTTAATTTTGATGATGACATTTTAAAATGTTATTTATTAATCTAAACTTCTATTTATAGATTAATTTTTTTTTATTTGTTACTCTGTAGAAAATAATCTGAATAAATGAACAAATAATAAAAAAATCTACGTTTTAACAATTCATCAAAAATTTTCGAGTTTTTTTTTTTTTTTTTTTTTTTTGAGCAATCGCGATTGCTATTGGTTTAACTGGATCGAAGCTGGTATTAACTCCTCAAACCAATTAAATAGCACACGGGTGCAACACTCCCCCTTCCTCTATTCGATAAATTAAATAAAATTTCAAATAGCGGAGACATTTTTAAAGAAAGATTTTTTTTTCACACACTCTTGGATACATTTTGAATGTCACCCGGTGTAACCCCCTTTTCATCAATAATAATGATCCTACGTTGGATGAATTCTACATAATTTAAAACAATGGGGACATTTTTCAAGAAATTCAACATGTACATTTTTCATAAGTTGTGAGATACATTTTTGGTTGGTTTCATTCAAACAACACATGGGTGTTACTTGGTGCCCCTCCCTCCCCCCCCCCCCCCCCCCAACGTTATCGATGCTCTGTGTTTCATAAATTCTATATAATCTAAATATTAATGAAATTTTTAAGAAAGAAAATTTTTAAATTTTATGAAGTTTCATAAACTCTTTAACACATTTTGGGTGTCACGCCCTGAAGGGTGTCCCCCCCAGGCAACCCCCCATCAAGCCCCCTTTAAAAATATTTTTAAATTTTTTTGTTTCTAAAATTTTTATCGGTTTAAACACTCATGTTTGTACGAAAATAAAAGCTTTTGACTCATCTTACTGCTCAAATTCTTTTAATTTCTACTGATATGAAATCGGGGTGTTTTTCTGAAAATGGATACAGCGTACAGCTAGCCAACTTTGAAAAATTATCGGACTGCTTTTTGATGAATTTTTCTTCCATCTTTTTAAATGAAAAGTCATTTTATTCTTTAAAAATAATAAGAATAAAGATGAAGATATAGAAAAAAAACCCGCATCAATCATTGATTATAACTACATTTCAGAAGTTAGATGACTGAATAAAACTAAACATGCTTCGAAAATTCACAACAAAAACCCCCGAAAAATGCAGCTAAAGTTGAAAACATTTTAATTATTTCAGTGGTAAACACGGACATTTTTACTGAGAATTAACGCACGTACTTTTTTATGTTTCCGATCTGAAAAATGTTGGTGTTTTTCAGTGATCAGAACTCTCCAGAAATCTAATTCCAAGAAAATGATTGAAAGAATGAGAAAAGGATTGGAATGTAGTCAAAGAACGCAAACCTGTTCTGTTCTTGATCTACCAGCTTTACTACGCTCCTTTTCCTTTGTGAAGCAGAGTACCTTTCGTTTATCCCCGCCCCCCCCCCTATTTCCCTCTTAAAGTGAACAATGACTATTATAAACCACTAAACTGATAAGAAGACACAGCTGCTTAAAAATTGGCTCAAACTAATAAATGAGCTAAAACGTTAAAAATTCCCCTGAAAAGTTAATAAAAAACTTTTCAACGTTTAAAGAGCTGTAAAACTCTTTGTATAATGAACTAAGACGAAAACAACGCCAAAAAATCAACTACCATCCGAGCCCCGAATATAAAACAACGTATTGAAAACGCATTGACTGTCTCATGTCTCATCCACGGCAGCGGCACAGGGAGAATCGTATTCTGTGACGTGGACCAATGGCTGAGCGTTTTTCGTCACGTGACATTGCTTACAAAAATCTCCCTTTTTAATTGCTTCTCACGCTCAAGTGAATGATTTTTTGGAATTTTAAAGTTGATTTTCGGCATCAGCATCATCGATTCTATGAAATAACAGTAATTTAATCATATTTTGTGACATAGTGCATGTTCCCTATTATAGCCTCAGCTTAATTTGATATTCAGAAATGTTTACACTACTTGAAATATCACAATATAATGTATTGTGATACGGAATAGATATTGAATATATATAGGGGGCAAGAAGGCAGAGTTGGAAAGCAAATATATATAGGCTTTTGACAATACAATAAATGTTACGCTTCTCTGGTTTCGAAACAAAAGATTGTGGAGGGTCTGAAGAACTTTATGCATAGGAAACTTTTCTGAAAATTAAAAAACTAACGAAAAATATTAACAAGCAGTTTTTTTTTTTTTTTTTTTTTTTTAGATAATCTTAAAACTTTGAAATCAAAGTGCATTAAGCGCAACTAATAGAATTTATAAAGCTGTGGCATAACTTAATGATATATGCAGAGCATTTTACACATTAAAATTTTCTAAAGTTGTTCGGCAACGGAAAATCAATTGTTTTTAGTTCCTTACATTACATTTGAAAATATGGGGGGGGGGGGGGAGAAAATTATTAACTAAAAATTGTTTGGTGATGCAAGATGGTTTACGATTTGTAACATAGAACATAACAGGCCACACGGGTAAACTTCACGAACTGTTTTACTAGATATGAAGAAAAAACTTGAAAACAAAGTTATTGGAAAAAGTGAAAAAAAAAAAAAATAATAATAATAACAATAACAATTCGTAGATTTATTGAAGTAACAAAAATATTAATGAGTTTAAAGAATGAATATTATCTCTGGGTCTAGTAAAATAATGTTTAAAAACTGCTGTAGAAACCTGTTGTAGTTAAACATTATGGAAGTAATTGCTGAACGGAATTAATGTCTGTAGAAGCTGATCAAATGGAAAAACTCGCATATGCCTATCTTTGAAAGTGAAAATTTTGAAAACATGACTGCAAGTTAAAGTGCCTTCTGGCTTATTAGCAGTTATATAACATTCAAACATTATTTTTTTTAGTTTTGACTCTTTTTTTTTTTTTTTGTGCGGAAGTGTTTGAAGGTTGGAAGTTATGCTATAATAAATAATATGCATTTTCAGTTTGTTTTGTCGAGTACTACAGTTAGGGGCCTATTTTCAGTCAAAAAAAAATCATAAATTACCCCTAAAATTTTGTCAAAATGTTCCTAAAATTCTCCTAAAATTTTGAAATAGTCTACTGCGAGCCCTGAATTTAAAAATAAAATGAACGGTAATAAACTGTAAAATTAGCAATTTCACAGTTTAGTACTGTAACAGTAGAAATTTTACAGTTTATTAGTGTAAAATGACAAGTTTTTACAGTTTACTACTATTAAATTAGCTGTATTATACTGTAAAAACAACATTCGTTTTTTACAGTGTAGTTCATTTTCTTCATGAATATATGTGACTAGCAGTACCCGCAAGGCGATGCCCGTGCAATAAATGCAAAGGAAGTTAACTAAATAAAGTTTAACTCACTCAAGATATTTCTTCTTTTCGTGTGTGTTTGTGTGACGAACTTATTTATTTTTAGCGAAATTTTTACGTTTCAATGGAACTTTTGACACAACTGTAGTGCTAAGAGCAGTACCTCTAGCAGTACCCGCACGGCGATGCCCGTGCAACAAATGTAAAGGAAGTTAACTAAATAAAGTTTAATTCACTCTAACCCTCTAAAGTAAAATTATTATATTTGATTCAAATGTGCTCCCCAACCTTTTGAATTCCACTAAAAGTCATATTAAAGTTTAAATCAATTCGCCAAATAAACGTTTCAATGGAACTTTTTTGATAACTGTAGTGGCAAGATTTTCGAAAACTCTCAACGAACACAGCAATTTTTCCTTTGAAGTTTAACATAATCCACCGATTTAACCATAATTTCAATGTAAAATTGGTCGCCAAATTTAAATTTATTAACATAGGGAACCGATTGTGTCAGGTAGCTCAGCCTCAACCATTCTTCCATGATTTTAATGTGAACATTAAAAGGCAAGAAATATAATGTCTTTCGCACCATCTCTTTGAAGTGAATACAATCTATAACAGTAACCCTCAAATAAGTAAGATTTCCCTGGCTGGGAGGTTTGGTAAATTTCCAGATTGTTGCCAAACTTTACGACGCCAAATACGAAGAGTACCCTCCGACCCCTCTGAACTAAAATTATTATAGTAGTAGCTAGCAGTACCCGCATGGCGCTGCCTGTGCAATAAATGTAAAGGCCCTTGAATAAATTAAAAATGCGACGAACACTCTAGAGTAAAATAGTTATTTTCTTTTATTCAAATTTACTTCACAGCAATTTAAATTCCAGTAAAAATTGGAGTTTACACATGTCGCCAAAGGGCACATGTCAGAAAGGCATTAAACTACCGAAAACATTAAAAGTAGGATAGAATTGCGATAACCGGGTCTCGGCGATGAATATTTCATTCTGGCAACCCGCTACCTTCTTAGAGGCGGGAAAATATTTTTCGATGTTAGTAATCCTACAACATAGCTGATTGACGCCAACGTGACCCGGTTACCGTAATTCTACCAAAAGTAGTTTTTAAAGAATAACACATAGTTAACATCCTAGAATAGGCCACCTCTTGGCAACATTTTAAAATCTCGCTTACTTGGCAATTTTTACTTAATGCAAAACCAATTTGTTCCAGAAACCAAGATTTTCAACGGAGATTTTTAAAAGTCGTAAGAGGTGGGCTATTCTAGGACCCACCCAAAAATTAAATCATCTCTTCTGTTTATCGAACTTTTCTGTTCAACCATTAGCGTTTAACATGGCATTTTCAAATCAGCTACAGTTCATTACTCTGCCAAGTGCTATGCTTAAATAGAGGAGCTGATTCGATGTGATGTTGCCAATTTAAAAGTCAATTTCTCAGAATTTCAAATAAATTGTTTTTCTATCTTTTTTTTTTTTAAATCCATGAGTAATCGAGTTTATGTCCGAAAATAAACCCAAAAAGAATAATATGACACTGAAAATATTTGATTATTAGGTTCTAAATCACGCAGAAGTAATTTAAAAAAAAATAAATCAAAATTTTTACTTCAGAACTGGTTGTACTTTTTAACTGCAACCGCATAACACAATGTTGACAAACAAAACACCTAAATATTTGAATTAACGTAATGGGGAAACAGTTTCCTGCTGTTTTTAGCATAATTCGTTAAAATCTGGGTAGTAAAATGTAATCGTAAACAATTTCCATTGATCGTTGATGCTTTTCGACAATCAAATTTAATAACTTCAGTGGTATTTTGTAACTTCAGTGGCAAAACAATTGTTTGTCCAAAAAATGGATCTAGTGTTATATTTTAAAGCATCCAGCTAAGCCTTGGAAACTGAGCAAATTTGAATAATTAATATCTAACGTTCTAATTATCGGACAGAAACGTGACAAAACTTTTCTTTTTTAGAAAAAAAAATCCTTTCCAACGATATATAACGTTAAGGGGTGGAGGAATATTTTGCCCCTTAATTAGGCGAAATATACCTAAATTAGTTAATTAAAAAAGAACTAATTCGAAATTAAAAATTTGGCGTTCGAGGTGCATGAGGGCGGGGTACGTTCGAATTTTTGAGCCAAGTTTCAGGTCTGTAGGTGCTGTGGGGGCTTCTGGCCAGCGGTTACAAACGTACAAACAGACAAACGAACACCGTCATCTTTATATATATAGATAAAATACAATAGTTTAACATGTAGGTATAGCAATAGGTCATACTAGCGGTACCCGCACGGCTTTGCCCGTGGTATAAAATTAAAAATTCATTTGTAAAAAATTGATATAGCAGAAAAAATACTCTTATTTTAGTTATTCAACTGTAATTCTTTTAAAGAATCATATAAAAATTTGGCATGGACCCAACACTACTTCCTTTTACGTGTAAATTTCTTAGTAGATGCCTTAAGTGCTAAAATAGTGCTTGGAGTGAGCAAGATAACAATTCAAACATTTACATCCCTAGCTTGCCACAAAACAATGCAAAAAAATATTTTTCATTGATTAATCTCATAAATATCGCCGATTTTAACATCATTCAGTGGATTTTTCGCAAAATATCGCCAATAGCACCAAATTGAACATTTTTCAACTCATGTGTACATTTTTCAACTTGAATTATTTTTAACATTTATTCTTAATATTAAAAAAAATGAGAAAAAAATAATATTTTTGAAGAAATTCACAAACTTCAGGCCTCGTGCGGAACACCTAAACAATTTCTGATTAGACTGAAATTTTTTGTGGAATATGATTGTAGGTAGGGGCAACTTTTTATAAACTTAATAAATTGAATTTCGAAAAAAAGTTTTTTTCGATACACCCTATTGCTCAATCAGTAAAAATGTGCCAAAATTAACTAAGCCTATTTTCTTTGTGCAAACCAAAAACGAACTAAAAAGATCTAAAATACTATGAAAATTTCGTACTTGTATGATGTTTACTATTCATTACAGAGAAAAGAATGGGAGGAATATGGGACAACATGTGCAATGTCATGACTTTTAAGAATAGGGCGGGGGGCGAGGTGATTGACATCTCCAAGTCACAGCTGTGTCTGACCTGGTTCTTAGAACTAGGATTGCCTGGATAACACAATAGGGGGTCATTGAGTTAGCTGATAAGGATGAGCTTCTTTAATTCTTTCCCCTCCTTTCATGATTGTAAAAGTTCCAGCATGAAATCAACACCAGTTTTCTGGAGTTTTTCAATTTACGGGTTCGAAATTACTTTTTGATCGAATTTTCTTTTATCCTGGCATAAACTATTATTTTTGGGTCATATGGACCCAAAACTGCGTGAATGTTGCGTCCGTTCTACGAGAATTTACGTAAAAAACCCGCTATAGCGGGTAAATACGAACCCTGATTGCTACTCCTGTACAATAAAATAGAGGCTTTAAAAATTAATTTGAATGGAAAACATGTTTTTAAAGAAATGATGCGAGAAACAACTTTGACTTACTCTTTTGAAGCTGCATTACATAAAAATAAGAGAGCATGCAATGTAAGTAATGCAGGATATCCGGTATCCGGCTTGTAACGAGCCACTGGATATCCGGTATCCGGCAAAACCACTATCCGGTCCATCCCTAATTAACAGTAAACAAATGTAATTTTCTGCATTCCTCACTATAAAATGTCGTATGGAAATGTACAGAGTAGAAAACAAATAGTTCATACAATGCATAAAACTGAATGGAATATTAAGAGATTACCCTCACAATTGATATCCACAAGACACTATTAGGAATAATTAAATTCCTGAACTTTGAAATTGTGGAATGTGAAAACATGAGAATTTCATTTTATTTACTCTCAGCCAAATTTTGCCGATCAACTTGTTTAAAAAATATGTTTTAAATAAAATTACTTTAAGTATGGCTTGAATAACATTATGGTGAATAAATTTATCAGTAAGAAATAAGTAATTTTTTTGAAAATATAAATATGACATGTAGTATGAAAGTGTAGTGAGTAAAAACAAAACAAATTATTCAAAGAATGAAAAGTAAAAAAAATAATCCTCATAGCTCATAGAATATTTTTTTAACAAATTTTTCCTATTTTGGATAAATATGGACTTGTGTTGTAACATTTTTCATATGTGTTGTTTCTTTTCTCCTTAGCATAGTGCTTTCAGATAACTTCTAATTTCCACAAAAAATAAAAAGGCTTCAATTAAATGACTACTAATAATTGCAAAAAAAAAAAAAAAGATAAAAACTTTTTCTAAATTGGAGTTCTCATTACAACCTTCCTTGTATTTTTTAAAATAAACTTTGTCATGTTAACATGATTAACAATCTGTTAATTATGGTATGTGTTAGTGCAATTTTATTAATAACTAGCCGTGTACCCGGCCCTGCCCGGGTTTCGACCGGGTATGGTGTTTTAGTGACACTCGTTCATGAATTTTTCAACATTAAAGTGCATATCTATACACACAATGGCTACTTCTGTAAACAATGGCAATTTTTTCTGACTGGACAAACTAAAAAACTGTATTACACACCTCAAACACAAATGCAAGCTACAAATAATGTTTAGGTAAATCAGAAATGTTATAAGCTTGATACAGGGTGCGGCGGAGAAACTTGCAGACTTGAAAAGTCAACTAAGGGAAAAGTACGTCATGTATCAGTTTACTACTTTTTATAAGATATAGTAACCCATTCTGAATTTTTATATTAGTTAGATTTAAAAACTACATCGGGAAGAATGACGGCCCCTGTTAATGATGCACTCTTTCGAGCATATTGACTGATGGGATGTTGGTGATAGCAAGCCGGGTGTTGTTCTCCAGGCGTTGCAGGGTTCTGGGCTTGTCATTGTAAACGATCGATTTGAGATAACCCCATAAAAAATAGTAACAGAGTGTCAAATCGGAAGAGCGGCTGGCCACAGTACGTCACCTTTCAAGGAGACGTTATTACTCAACTGGTGAACCACAGCAAGTTTGTAGGGAAGAAACTGGAGTTCGTTGTGAAGAATTCGTCTCAGTGTCAAATCAAAAATCCCCAAAGCAGCAGCTTTTTTGCACGCCGAACGCCTGGGAGAGCGCAAAAACGACTCCCTCACTTTTTCGACGTTTTCTAAGGTTCTAAGGTTCTGGAAATCCGTTGACCTCCTGGGCCTCTGTTTGCCACACTCTCACTTTCCCTGAATGTTTCCACCCACAAAACAGTCGATTCCCAGCCAGGAATGGGAACAACGGGCTGAATTTTGAACCGAGTTCGGAAGGCACGTTGAGTGGCGACCACCGAAAGATTATTTGAAAAGTAAGATTCGGCGGCGAACGCTCGTTGCTCCTTTGTCCAACGCATGGCGACAACTAAACTATAACAACACTTCA